>CAUYQU010019782.1:0-238776 GCA_963574635.1 Cheracebus regulus
AAATAAAATATTGGTTGGCTGTTTATTTGTTATTTTCATCCCCTATTCCTTCCTGTCTCCATTGTTAAGCACAATTATTGGCATAAAAGAGGTTTTTAATACCCATTTTTAGACTGTATTCTAGCCTGGGCAATAAAACAAGAATCCCACTCTCCCTCTTTCTCTTCCTCTTTCTCTCATTCTTTTTCTTTCTTTTGCTGTTTCTTTCTTTCTCCTTTTCTTTTTCTAAAAAAAAAAAAAAGAAGAAAAAAAGTCCTTACTGCCCTGCAAAGATAGGGACTCTTCTTTTACACCAAACAATGCCATGAACACAACCCGCCACACAGACAATGGTGACATCTGAGAGGCCCTGCTCGTCTCTTTTTCCAGCTGCCCACCGACGTCAGGATCTGGAGGGTCACGCTGTGCACTGGGACGGCTCCTGCTTCTACTTCCTTTTCTGTGCTTGCTGCCACTCAGGGGTCGGGGAGCCCAGGTTGTTTTACCAAGTGTCCCATGTTCTGGATTTGCTGGGCTGAACCCTCAGATGTCCTGTGAATCCTCTTCCATCCTCTGCGGCTCTTAGGCAGGAGGCACCCGGTTCAAGTTTTTTTTTTGGAGAGAGTCTTGGTCTGTCGCCCAGGCTGGAGTGCAGTGGTACAATCTCAGCTCACTGCAACCTCCGCCTCCTGGGTTCAAGCCATTCTCCTGCCTCAGCCTCCCAAGAAGCTGGGACTACAGGCACACACCACGACACCCTGCTCATTTTTTTGTATTTTAGCAGAGACAGGATTTCACCATGTTGCCCAGGCTGGTCTTGAACTCCTGAGCTCAGGCAGTCTGCCTGCCTTGGCCTCCCAAAGTATCAGAATTACAGGCGTTGAGCCACCAGGGCCAGCCTCAGTTCAACTTTTAGAGGTGGTGCTGTGCGTCTCCTGTTTGCCCTCATTGGACTTGTCTTCTGGTCCGACCTGTAGTGAGGTTTGGCTGTTTCTGGGAAGCTGGGCTGGCCCACACATTATCAGTGGTCTCAACAGTCATCTTCAGTTTTCGTTGTTTCTCACATGCATCATTTTATTAGGCACTGCAAAATGATTTTTTTTTTTGAGACAGAGTCTTGCTCTGTTGCCCTGGCTAGAGTGTAGTAGCACACTATCGGCTCACTGCAGTCTCTGCCTCGCGGATTCAAGCGATTCTCCTGGGTCAGCCACCTGAGTAGCTGGGATTACAGGCACACACCACGACACCCAGCTCATTTTGTATTTTCATATTTTTAGCAGAGACGGGGTTTCACCATGTTGACCAGCTGGTCTCAAACTCCTGACCTCAAGGGATCCACCCACCTCAGCCTCCCAAAGTGCTGAGGTACCAGGTGTGAGCCACATGACCCAGCCTGATTTTCTAATTATTTCTGTATTTCTTAGCTGGATTTTTTTTTTTTTTTTTGAGATGGAGTCTCGCTCTATCCCCCAAGCTGGAATGCTGTGGCACAGTCTTGGCTCACAGCAACCTCCACCTCTGGGGTTCAAGCGATTCTCCTGCCTCAGCCTTCAGAGTACCTGGGATTACAGGCACGTGCCACCACACACCCGGCTAATTTTTGTATTTTTAGTAGAGACAGGGCTTCTTCACCATGTTGGTCAGGCTGGTCTAGAACTCGACCTTGTGATATGCCCACCTGTGTCTCTCAAAGTGCTGGGATTACAGCCATAAGCCACCGTGACCAGCCTGGAAATTGTTTTTTAAAGGACTCCTGTCATCAGCTGTTGCCCCAAAATTAAATGGTTCATACAGAAAAGACAAATTTTTCTTTTTTGAGACGGAGTCTTGCTCTGTAGCCCAGCTGCAGTGTAGTAGCACGAACTTGGCTCACTGCAACCTCCACTTCCAGGGTTCAACCAATTCCCCTGCCTCAGCCTCCGAAGTAGCTGGGACTACAGGTGTGCACCACCACACCCGGCTAACTTTTTACAGGCGTCAGCCACCGCACCCAGCCTTATTTGCCAGTTTTGACGAGTGAGTGTCCTTACAACTTCCAAAGGCACATGAGGCATCCTTCCTTAAGCAGCATCGTGAACTCTTGGATTTTTTTTTTTTTTTTTTAAAGACAGGGTTATCACCATGTTAGTCAGGCTGTTCTTGAACTCCCGACCTCAGGTGATCCGCCTGCCTTGGCCTCCAAAGTGCTTGCATTACAGGCGTGAGCCACTGTGCCCAGCCGGATTTTTTTTTTTTTTTTTTAGATGGAATCTCACTCTTTTGCCCAGCTGGAGTGCACTTGTGCAATCTTGGCTCACTGCAACCTCGACCTCCAGGGTTCAAGTGATTCTCCTGCCTCAGCCTCCCGAGTAGCTGAGACTATATAGACATGTGCCATCATGCTCAGGTAATTTTTTTTTTTCCCCCAGTACAGATGCAGTTTCACCATGTTGGCCAGGATGGTCTCGATCACTGGATCTCAGATGATCTGCCTGCCTCAGCCTCCAAAGTGCTGGGATTACAGACATGACCCACTGTGCCTGACCAACTCTTGGATGTTTATATAGTCAACACAAACTAAAAAAAGGAATGTGAAGTCCATGACATCATTAACAGTAACTTGAATTACTTGTATATAAACGATTTATATACGAAATATATTCTCACATTAATTTTTATATATAGATATTAATGTACAACTAAATAACATGCTAAAACATTTTATAATTTGCTTCAATATCATGTATAGATAACACAAAAATTAACTGTGGCCTACTTTAGGCTATGTGATCATAGAAAAGCTGATGTAACTAAAATGAACAGATTTGTTTTCTGGTGCTCTTGTGGCTTTTCTTAACATTAAAATCTTTTGATTATTATTTATTGCTATCTTCCAACAAATCAGTTGGCCAGTCCATCCCAGGGTGATTTCTTAATGATATCAGCTAACACATGTAAGCCATATAAACATTTATGAAAATTATACACCGAGTCTCCAGTGAGGGAGAGCTCCCTGGAGAAGCAGCTGAGTCCAGAGCTGGGCCAGGGAAAACCAAAGACATCCCAAAATAAGGAAGTGCTTAAATAAGGACAGGGCACAGGAGACGCTCTCCAGGAGCTCCCAGTGGCCAAAGCTGCAACAATCAGAGCATGAAAACGGTATCAGATTGTAACTCATAACAAACATCCCTTGAGTGTATACTGATATGAATATCTAAAGAAATAAACAGTAGGCCAGATGCAGTGGCTCATGCCTGCAATCCCAGCACTTTGGGAGACTGAGGTGGGCGATCACTTGAGCTCAGGAATTTTGAGACCAGCCTGAGCAACATGGGGAAACTCCATCTCTACAAAAAAATACAAAACATTAGCTGGGCATGGTGGTGAGCACCTGTGGTTCCAGCTACTCAGGAGGCTTAGATGGGGGGACTGCATGAGCCCAGAAGGTCGAGGCTGTAGTCAGCCATGACTGAGCCACTGCACTGCAGCCTGAGCAGCAGAGCAAGACTCTGTTTCAAAAAAAAGAGGAAAAGGTGGAGAAGGGGCTGCTTTTGCTTAGAGATGAATTCCAATTAATAGATGTCAAAGGAATGAGAATAATGGGAAAATCACCTTTGAAAACTACGTTAGTAATTACTGCATGTAAGACCCACCAGTGGATGCTGAAATTAGTGGGTAAAACTTGGAAGTGAAACAGACTTCACATAGTCTGGAAGTATCTCAAGGTATTTATGGATTACAAAGAGAAAACAAAAACAGTAACCGTGCAGTGGAGAAATCCCTGCAGCCACCACCTGAGTTAACACAACCGGGAGGAGCTGGAGAGACTTTCCCTGCGTATCTCCACAATGCGGTGAGGAGAGGAGGTTTGCGAAAATGCTGACAAAAAGAAACAAAAAGAGAAGAGGACATCGCAGCTGTGGTTTTCACACCAAAAAAAAACCCAACCAAACAAGAAAAAAATAGGCTGGGCGCAGTGGCTCATGCCCGTAATCCCAGCACTTTGGGAGGCCAAGGCGGGTGGATCACGAGGTCAGTAGCTCGAGACCAACCTGGCTAACATGGTGAAACCCTGTCTCTACTAAAAATTAGCCAGGTGTGGTGACATGCACCTGTAGTCCCAGCTACTCGGGAGGCTGAGGCAGAATTGCCTGAACCTGGGAGGCAGAGGTTGCAGTAAGCTGAGATTGTGCCACTGCACTCCAGCCTGGGTGACAGAGTAAGACTGTCTCAAAAAATAAGTAAAAAAAAAAAAATAATAATAATAATAATAAACCTTGTCCAATCATAAGGTAAGAGTTCCCAATGGGGGATGTTCTACAAAGTAGCTAACAGTATCCTTCAAAACTCTCAAGGTCATAAAAGACAAAAGCTGAATCACAGAAAGCGAAGATGTGTGCCCAGCCTGTCCCTTATTTTGTATAAATATGAATGTAAACATTATAACACTTCAGGAAATTCATAAAGAGAGAAATAGGCTCACATTAATGGGTTATGTTAGTGTGGTGGTTCACACCTGTAATCCCAACACTTTGGGAGGCCAAGGCAGGAGGATCCCTGGAGCCCAAGAATTCGAGACCAACCTGGGCAACATAGTGAGATCCCATCTCTACAAAGTTTTAAAAATTAGGGCCAGGTGCAGTGGCTCATGCCTGTAATTCCAACACTTTAGGAGGCCGAGGATCACGAGATCAGGAGTTCAAGACCAGCCTGGCCAGCATGGTGAAATCCTGTCTCTATTAAAAAACCACAAAAATTAGCTGGGCATGGTGGCAGGTGCCTGTAATCCCAGCTACTCAGGAGACCGAGGCAGGAGAATTGCTTGAATTCAGGAGGCGGAGGTTGCAGTGAGCCAGGATTGCACCACTATATGGGTGACAGAACAAGACCTCGTCTCTTAAAAAAAAGTAATAATAACAATAATTAGCCAGGCATGGTGATATGTACCTGTAGCTCCAGTTAGGAGGCTGAGGTGGGAGGATCCCTTGATCCTGGGAGTTCCAGGCTGCAGTGAGCTGTGTTTGTGCCACTGCACCCCAGCCGGAACCTCAGAGGGAGACTTTGTCTCAAAAAACAATTTAAAAAACTTTTTTTTTGAGACAGAGTCTCACCCTGTTGCCCAGGCTGGAGTGCAATGGCTTGATCTCGGCTCACTGCAGCCTCCACCTCCCAGGTTCAAACAATTCTCCTGCCTCAGCCTCACGAGCAGCTGGGAGTACAGGTGCATCCCATCATGCCTGGCTAATTTTTTGTATCTTTAGTAGAGACAGGAGTTTCACCATGTTGGCCGGGCTGGTCTCGAACTCCAGACCTTGTGATCTGCCTCCCAAAGTGCTGGGATTACAGGTGTGAGCCACCATGCCCGACCTTGTTTTTTTTTTAAATACTGATGTCCATTTCAAGAATATCATAGCACTTCTGAGACAAGTTTCTCTACAAAATTTAATGATATAAGGTAATATGAAGGGAGACATGATCCTGATCTTTATGTAACTAGAGTTCAGATATTCATTATACTTAACAAAATCAACCTGTTATGATGTTATTTTGTTGAATGTGATGAGTGCCACTGATAATAAATAGGACATTTAACTCCATTTAGGATATCTGTGTTTCCAAGTGAAGTCCTGCAAATTTCCCAGGGAAGAAAGACTTATCCATGGTGAATGGATATCTATTCAATCCAGACATAACAAAGAGATCAAAGACATTCAAAAAAAAAAAAAAAAGATCATAAAGAAGATACTGCAACGCAAAATCACAATGAGATACGACTTCACACCCAGTAGGATGACTAAACTAAAAAAAGATGTGTTGGTGAGAATGTGGAGACATTGGAACCCTCCTACATTGCTAGTAAAAATGTAAAATGCTGCAACTGCTTTGGAAAAGTCTGGCAGTTCCTCAAAAAGTTAAACAGTTATCTCATGACCCAGCAATTCTACTCGAGAATTGAAAGCATAAGTTCATATAAAATGTATATAAAAATGTTCACGGCAGCGTTATTCTTATAAAGCCATGGAGACAACCCAAATGTCCATGAACAGATGAACGAAAAAAATGTGGTATATCCATGCTAATAGTTGGCCATGAAAAGGAATAGTCTTGGTTGGACATGGTGGCTCATGCCTGTAACCCCAGCACTTTGGGAGGCCGAGGCAGGTAGATCACCCGAGGTCAGTAGTCCAAGACTAGCCTGGCCAACATGGTGAAACTCCCGTCTCTACTAATAATCCAAAAAAAAAAAAAAAAAAAAAAAGCTGGGCATGGTGGCGCACAGCTATAATGCCAGCTACATTGGAGGCTGAGGCAGGAGAATCGCTTGAACCCGGGAGGCGAAGGTTGTAGTGAGCCAAGATTGTGCCATCACACTCCAACCTGGGCAACGAGAGTGAAACTCCCTCTCAAAAAAATAAAAAAGTGAAAAAAAAAAGGGAATAGTCTTACGAAAGGTACAACACAGATGTACCTTTAAAAACGCTGGCTGGAAGCTGGGCACAGTGGCGCATGCCTGTAATCACAGCACTTTGGGAGGCTGAAGCGGGCAGATCACGACATCAGGAGATCAAGACCATCCTGGCTAACAAGGTTGAAACCCTCTCTCTACTAAAAATACAAAAAAATAGCTGGGCATGGTGTCAGGTGCCTATAACCTCAGCTACTTGGAAGACTGAGGCAGGGAGAATTGCTTGAACCCTGGAGGTGGAGGTTGCTGTGAGTCGAGATTGCACCATTGTTCTCCAGCCTGGGTAAAAGAGCCAGACTCCATCTCAAAACAAACAAACAAACAACAACAACAAAAACAAAAGAAAAACGCTGGCTGAACACAGTGGGAGAATCACTTGTGCTGTCAGGTTCAAGACCAGCCTAGGAAACAGGGAAACAGCCTCTCTCCTGAAAATGAAAAAAACTAGAGGCCAGGCACGGTGGCTCATGCCTGTAATCTCAGCACTGTGGGAGGCCGAGGCGGGCAGATCACCTGAGGTCAGGAGTTTGACACCAGCCTGGCCATTATGGTTAAACCCCATCTCTACTAAAAATAAAAAAATTAGCTGGGTGTGGTGGCGGGCGCCTGTAATCCCAGCTACTCCAGAGGCTGAAACAGTAGAATCGCTTGAACCCGGGAGGCAGAGGTTACCTCACCACGTTGGCCAGGATGATCTTGGTCTCCTGATCTCATGATCCACCGGCCTTGGCCTCCCAAAGTGCTGAGATTACAGACATGAGCCATCACGCCTGGCCTCATAAGCAAGTTTTAAGACTACTTGAGGTCGGGCATGGTGGCTCACACCCATAATGCCAGCACTTCGGGAGGTCAAGGCAGGCGGATCACAAGCAAGAGACTGAGACCAGCCTGGCCAACACAGTGAAACCCCGTCTCTACTAAAAACACAAAAACTTAGCCAGGCATGGTGGTGGGCACCTGTAATCCCAGCTGCTTGGGAGGCTGAGGCAGAAGAATAGCTTGAACCTGGGAGGCAGAGGTTGCAGTGAGCCGAGATCATGCCATTGCACTCCAGCCTGGGCAAGAGCAAAACTCCATCTCAAAAAAAAAAAAAAAAAAAAAATTAGCTGGGCGTGGTGGTGCACACCTGTAGTCCCAGCTATTTGGGAGGCTAAGGCAGGAGAATTGCTTGAATCTGGGAGGCAGAGGTTGCAGTGAGCCAAGATCATGCCACTGGACCTAAGCCTGACGATAGAAACTCTGTCTTCAAAAAAAGGAAAAAACAACAAACACTTTAGGCTGGGCATGGTGACTCACAGTGGCTCCCGCCTGTAATCCCAGCACTTTAGAAGGCCAAGGTGGGCAGATCATATGAGGTCAGGGGTTTGAGACCAGCCTGGTCAACATGGTGAAACCGTGTCACTACTAAAAATATAAAAATTAGTTGGGTGTGGTGGAGCATGTCTGTAGTCCTAGCTACTCAGGAAGCTGAGGCAGGAGAATCCCTTGAATCCCAGAGGCAGAAGTTGCAGTGAGCTGAGATCGTGCCATTGCACTCCAGCCTAGGCAACAGCCTGTCTCAAAAAAAAAAAAAAAAAAAAAAGGAAAGCACTTTATATTTTATATATTTTTAAAACAAAACAGAACTAAAAGTAGACTCCACAGCCTCTGCTTCCAGGCGTCATCCGTATCGAGGCCTCCATGCTGGGTCCCAGCCCGTGGCTCCCACACACTGGTGGCTCTTCCCCGGGGCAGACCACCTCTGGGTGATGTCCTCAAAGGGCTCCTTCCTTCAAGGCCCAGGAAGGGCAGATACTAATGCCCTGCGTCATGCTGCCCACCCAACCTGAGCCATGTCTTGGCCTGGCTTGTTCCTGAACCTCCCAAGTGTGTTCTCAGCTCGGGACCTCTGCACCTGCCATTCTCTGCCAGGGATGCTTTTCTCCAGATTATCCATTTATTTAGCGCAGGCCTCTGACCCTGCAGAACCAGGACCAGCCAGGCCCTGCCCAACTCCTCCCCAGTCCCTGCTTGGTTTTCTTCCGCAGCCTTTTCACCCTCTGACATCCTGCATTTCACCGTTTTCTGTTTTCTCATTAGAATGTGTGCTCTACAAGGGCACAGACTCTGTGTTTCATTCACTGCTGGTTTCCTTGGCATCTGAAATGGGTACCTGGAGTGCAGCAGACCCCACGTATCTGTGGAGTAAGAAAACCAACTTCCCTCTAAGCTTTTTTTTTTTTTTCAGACGGAGTCTCGCACTGTTGTTCAGCCTGTAGTGCAGTGGCATGATCTCGGCTCACTGCAATCTCCACCTCCTGGGTTCAAGCAATTCCCCTGCCTCAGCCTCCTGAGTAGCTGGGACTACAGGCGTGCACTACCATGCCCGGCTAATTTTTTTGTATTTTTAGTAGAGACAAGTTTTCACCATGTTGGTTGGCCAGGATGGTCTCAATCTCCTGAGCTTGTGATCTACCCGCCTTGGATTCCTGAAGTGCTGAGATTACAGGCGAGCCACCGTGCCCGGCCACTTCCTTTTAACTTCTAAAATGAGGCTGGGCATGGTGGCACACCTGCAATGTTTGGGTGGCCAATGTGAGAGGATTGCTTGCGTCTAGGAGTTCAATATTAGCGTGGCAACATAGTGAGACCCTGGTCCCTACAAAAAAATACAAAAAATTAGCCAGCCACAGTGGCACGTGCCTGTGGCCCTAGCTATTCGGGAGGGTGAGATGGGAGGATCAACAGCCCAGGAGGTTGAGACTGCAGTGAGCAGCCTTGATTGCACTGCTGTGCTCCAGCCTGGGTGACAGAGTGAAACTCTCTCAAAATAAATTAAAAATTCTAATATGAAAGATTGCATCCCTAGATTGCTGAGAGAATAAATGAAACGTATGTAGAACTTCTAGCAGAGGTGCAGCCAAAGGGAGGAGTGCTCTCTTTTATTTTTATTTTTGGAGTGCTCGTGAAGCCTGTGCTCCCACCATGCCCCACACTCCAGATCCTGTTAGGCTAGACTGCAACCTATCATTTTTATGTTTCCTCTATTAGACCATCAGTTCACTGAAGGTAAGAACCAAAAGTTACATTCATTTACACTACAACTTTGTTACCTGGTACAGACACAGCCATCTCATGGGATCTCAAAAAATAGCTGAGAGCAACAGTGTAGCCCCTTAACCCATGTGAGGTTGAACACAATTTGATTCAATCTGCTTCTTAGTGTAGATTGCTTGTTAGATCTCTGCACACCAGCCAAAAGCCAGAGCACCTGTGGGAGCTGCTCGCTTGCACCTGAGACCCTCTCCAAGGTCCTCCGGCTGAAGGCAGAGCTGGGTAGGCTGTGAGCCACCCTGGAAGAGCTCCAAGTCCCACGGGAGTGCTGCCTCTCCTATCCAGAACTGGCCAGTTCCTACTCTCAACCCATGCCAGCCAGGGAAAGGGACCAGAAAGAACAGGGCTTCCCTTCTCTCTACACAGTTGAACACCCTGAGTATAACTCATCTTGGCCACGCTGAAGTCATGTGTCCAATCTGGGCCAATCCCTGTGCTTTTTTTTCTGAGACAGAGCTTCGCTCTTTTTTGCTCAGGCTGGAGTGCAATGGCATGATCCCTGATCTCAGCTTACCGCAACCTCTTGCCTCCTGGGTTCAAAGTGATTCTCCCGCCTTAGCCTCCAGAGTAGCTGAGACTACAGAGGCACGTACCAACACAAAGCCACAGGACTGCCTGAGGCAGAGGGGGTTCCAAGTGCCCATAGGGCACAGGCTGCCAGTTCAGTCTGTTGGCTACAGCTCACTATCTGTACAAAGCATCACTCAGTCCCCCTTCCCATCTCATTCTTGAAGTGCTGTCATCAACCCAGCATCAGGGAGCAGAAGGCTGTCTCTCCACTGCCCAGCTTCGAGTGCAGCGGCGTGATCATGGCTCACCACAGCTTGACCTCCAGGGCTCAAGAGATTCTCCCACCTCAGCCTCTGGAATAGCTGAGACTATGGGGGCGCACCACCACACTGGGCTAATTTTTGTATTCTTAGTAGAGACGCAGTTTTGCCACGTTTCCTAGGCTGGTCTCAAGAGATCCTCCCGCCTTGGCCTCCCAAAGTACTGGGATTATAGGTATCAGATGTCGTGCCACTCAGCTTCCACAACTATTTCATCAAATATACAACTAAGAGAGCATCCTCGTGCCTTGTTAAGTGGCAAAGTTTAAAAAAAAAAAAAAAAAAAAAAAAAAAAGGCCTAGAAAAACAAAAGAATTACACTACAAAGTCAAAAACTGCTGAATGCATGTTTCTCTGAAAACCAGAGTACAAAAAGGAAAGGAACAGCCCAGTGACATTCTGGCTGTGGGCGGTACACAGGGCAGCCCACCCCACCCGACCTCCCCTCACCTAGAGGCACAGGCACAAGGGTCAACAGGTGGCTCCCGGCAAAGGTGTCCTCCCACTTGGTGAGTAAGAGAGGAAGGTGTTAGGTGTGAGGCAAGAAAGAGAATGAGAAAGAAGGCAGGCAGCCTTCGCCCTCCAGGAGCTGGGAACCGCACTCCGCAACCCACGCCAGCTTTAGGTTTCCAACACCAGATGGGGCTGCTCCCTCTATCCTCTACTCAGGATCCCCCCTCCTCCCAGCTTGACAGACACCAAAGTCCTGGCCCAGGCTTGGACTCCAACAGTGGGACAAAGCGAACATTTCCAGTTCTACACACATTTCTATTTTATTACAGAAAAGGTGGAAATGCTACCTTCTCCACAACAGCAACCAGTAAAATTTATCCCAAAAATAACTCGGTACAAAACAGGTCTGTTTCAGAATTAAAAAAAAAAAAAAGAAAAAGAAAAAAAAACCTTTACATGAGTTTTTAAATCCTATTTTAAAACATAAAAGAAACAAATCCATTATTGGCCGCATAGCCCCAGCCACCGCTCCCCAACCAGGGAGCAAGAGGAGACGCCTGGGTCCTGTCCACACGGATTTGCTGGTCTGTTTAACTGGTGTCCATCTGAAACACAGAGGAGAAAGCGGCTCGCACTCACTGAGGCCTGCTCCCCACTGGGGCTCTGACCAGGCCCCCAGCCGGCTCTCGCAGACTCACTCTTGCATTATAGGCGTCCAGCTGGGCGTCCAGCTCCTCTGCCGAAAGCTGCTGCTTTGAATTCCTGCCAGCGCCTCTGCCTCTTCCCCTGGCGCCTCCACGGGTGCCTCTCCGGGTGCCTCCGCCACCACCAAAGCCTCCAGCGCCACGGTTTCTAGTCATGCCGCCTCTGTTTACGCTAACAAGGAAAACAGAACTGTTCACATACCTGGAAAGACCCCAAGGGCGATGCAGCCACACCCCAGGCCAATCCCTTCCCCAGAGGCCCCGCAAGTCACCTCTGTGCAGGTCTCCGCTGCGTATCGATCTGTGATGTGACAAGCTGAATGTTCATGGGGCGGCCTGCGGCAAATAATACAAAAGGACATGTTCTAATGAGAGGCTCTGAAACCAGCCCAGCTGGCACCACACCCTGGTCTCCATGCAAACACTGGAAAGGGCCTCTGTGTGTCTCAAATGCCCCCGACAAGGGAAATGGCCTGGAGATACTGGTGGGAGAACAAAATGGCAAGGAGGCAACCCCACCAACACCTCCTCACTCCTTCTCAGTGCAGACTAGGTGGGCTGCTTGCTGAGGTGTCGGGGTGCTCGTGGGTGGAGAGGTGTGGGTGACCTGACGAAGAAGAACCGGTACCTTTGTCTTTACGACTACAGCCCCGCACTCAGAGGTGTACTATGGCGGTTCTGAGAAGGCTTCACAGAAGTGAATCTTCCGGAAGGAGCTGAAGGAGGGGAGGGATGTAGCTTGCTGGATGGGGGTTCACAAGAGGTTGGTCCAGATGTGTGGGGCAGCATGAGAGGTGGCAGATGGAAGAGAGAGACAAAGGGGCAAATGCAAAGTGTCCTCAGCCACAGGGGTACCCCATATTCCTACCTGGACAGGTGCCAGCCCCAAACTCCACAAGCCCCACAGTCAGTGTGGGTCCCCCCGCCCACACTCACCATCCAGAGGGACACCGTTATACTGCTTCATGGCTTTCAGGGCATCTGCCTTCCGCTCAAAGTGTACATCTGCTGTTCCTAAGCTGCGGCCAGAGCGATCGTAGTGCACAGCTGCCTTCTTCAGTGTTCCAAATTCAGCAAAGAGTTCCTGGAGTTGCAAAGAGCAGTTGTCAGAAGAGCAACAAAACCATGCTCCTTCTGGTGGCCCAGGGACAGGCCCTGGAAGCGTGAGCCGTTTTGGGGGTGGTTCCCTGGGAGGCAGGGCAGTGGTAATGGGAAATGAGGGAAGGGCAGAGCAGGAGGGACAACAACTTCCAAGAGCGCGTGAGTCTGAGGGCTCCTGCCATTGAGGGGACCTGACAGGTGTACCACGATGCAGGTAGAGGAAGTTGCAAAGCCCACTAGAAAGGGGCACAAAATTAAGCCACTATCCTCTTCAACAAAGGAAAATTTACAACACACCCAAGGACTGTTTCAAGAAACTGTAAAGGCCAAGATCAAGAGCAAGGGAACTGGTCCGATACCAGGCCAGCTTGAAGGGCCTGTTGATTTGGGAGCCCTGACCCCAGCCCCTCCCCGAAAGGCAGATTCTGGCTCACCTTTCCCTCTCCTCCTACTCAAGCCTGCGGCAAAGTCTGAAGTCAAGCGCTGCCATGGAAACTGCCCTGACCTCAGGCAGGCTGGGAGTTGGAGAGGGAACCCAGAGTGTGGGGATACTCCGGCCGCAGGCACACAGCGGGAAGTGGAGTTCACCAAAAGCGGTTTCCAGTGGATGCTAGAAACCACCTTAAAAAAAGTGTTGAGACACTGTGAGTGCTCACTGGCCTACCCTGTCCTCCCAAGGCAATGGCTAGGCTGTGGAAAACTGAACCCTGCCCAGCCATCTCCACGTCTGATTCCCAAAAAATCACTTCTTAACCAGGAAACAAGTTTAAACGCCGTTGGGGTTCAATTTTTCTTTTTTTAAAAAAGAAAAGCTTCAATGGGCTTGAGAATCATGTCGCAGACAGGACACGGGGGTGGGGAGTGATAAAACCACAAGTTACAAGGTCTTTTTAAGACAGTACTCAAGTCAAACAGAGCCAGAAAAACACACAGGCTCCCTCTGCTTTACAAGGTACCTAAGGAAGATTCTTTTTGTCAAGTTAACCCACTAAAACAGGCACAAAATTTAAAGAGCAAGTGGGTTGAGTCTAACAGCCAAGAACCACTCAACATTGATCAGTCTTTGTCTCTGTTAGAAACTGGAAGCCGTGGCAGAGGATTTTCACGCACAGAACCCATCTTTAGACTAAGAGCAGCAAATCCTCAGGCTAGGCTAGGCTCGCACCTCCTGCGGACTGCCCTGGCTTTGCTAGCGCTAGGTCTGTCCTGCAGCCCTTCAGAGCTGGGAGGGCTCCCTCCGCCAAGGCGGGAAGGGGACTCAGGGCCACATCCCCCAAAACGTGATCCGTCCTGTGCAGGGCGAACGGCTCACCGAGAAGCCCTAGTCTCTTACCTGAATATCGGCGTCTGACACTCCAAAATCCAGATTGGACACCAGCAGTTTCCCCCCTGTCTCCACGCCAGCACCACCCCCGAAGCCACTGTCGAAAAGATCGTGCTGCCACTTGTCGGGAAGTTGTTTTGGCTGAAGAAAAAAACCACAACAACAGCAGACCTGTGAGTCTCAGTCCAGGGCTTTCCCGGCCCTCGCGGGGACCCCGGACCCTTCCTCTTCCCGGCCTGAGGGGATCCGGCGGAGATGAGGCCGCCAACGCTCCCTCCGACCGCTGAGGCAGCCCCAGCACGAGGCCGCACGGTCCCACCGCGGCAGCACAACTTCAGTTCCCTTCCATTAACTTCCCGCTGCCGTTACCGCGCCCAGCGACCCCTCCGCTCGCACCGCCACGAGGTCCGGGTGGCCGGAACAAAGACGTGAAAAGGGTCTCGGCGGCCGGGCCCCGAACGAACGACCTCGCCCCCACCCACCACCCCCTACGCGCCCGCACGCATCCTCCGGACCCCCGGGCGGGCGCTCCACCAGCCTGGCCCGGCCTTCACCGCGATCCGCCCCGGCTTGCCCCCTCCTGCCCTCCGGCGCGGCCGGCCTCCGCACTCACCCTGCTGTAGGGCGCCGGTCGGTTCCTGCCGCCTCCGCCGGCCGCGCCGCGGGCGATGGCCGGCCGGTTCCGGATGGGCCCGCCGCCTCGATTCACTCGCGCGGCGGCCTGCGCCCCGCCGCCGCGGCCGCCCTGGGAGCCGACCCGGCCGCGACCCCGGCCCCCGCCGCGGCCTCCTCGTTGGCTCCGGTTCAGTTTAATGATGTCGTCCAGAGACATGTCCATTTTGTCGGCCATGGCGGGCGCGGAATCAGGCATCGGCTCGAGCCCGCGCGTCAGCACGCCAGCACGTCACTTCCGGCGCCGCGCGAGGCCTTCCGGTGCTACGACCTCGGAGCGGCTACTGATTGGTCGCCTGCGGACGACTACGCGCGCGGGACGGGGAGAGGCGGGGAAGCGCGTGCGCACTGCCGCGCGGGACTCGGCGGGCGCTGCTGAGGGAGCCGGGCCGTGACTGTGGTCGTTTTTATACCTTCCCGCGCGGACGTCAGCGCTGCCAACGGAAGGGCGGGCAGGGCCGTGCGTGATTAGGTTGGCGAAGGTGCGAGGGCGCACAGGGTTGAGTGGCGGTCGTTAGGGGCGGGGCCTGCGCGCCCCTCCTTCCCCGCCTGCCCCGCCCGACCCGCTAGGGCTGGGGGCGCTGCGGGCGCGGCGGGTATACGGGAGCTTCTGGAAGTCCTTGTTTCCGCGTCCGCCCAAGAGCTGTGCGTTCGGCTCGCGGCGGGATCCTGCGGGCGCGGCCTTGGCGGGCGGCAGCCGCTGCATCGTGCTGCGGGTTGGTTTTTGAGCGGGGTTTTTGGTCTCCACCTGCAACCTCGAAGTCTCCAATCTCACGTTTTGCCAGTCATATCCTTTACAAGTTTTCGTACGGGCCCAGCGCGGGGCTCACGACTGTAATCACAGCTTTTTGAGAGGCCGAGGCAAGAGGATCGCTTCACCCTAAGAGTTTGAGACCAGCTGGGGCAACGTAGTGAGTCCCCCATATCTAAAAAAAAGTCGGGCGTGGCGTTGCACACTTGTAATCCCAGCTGCTTGGGGGGCCGAGGTGGAAGGATTGCTTGAGCTCAGTGAGGCCAGTCGGGCAACATAGTGAGACCCCCGTCTCTTAAAAAAAAAAAATTAGTCGGGCCGGGCGTGATGACCCACGTCTGTAATCCCGGCACTCTGGGAGGCCGAAGTGGGCGGATCACGAAGTCAGGAGTTCGAGACCAGCCAATATGGTGAAACCCCATCTCTACTATAAATACAAAAATTAGCTGGGTGTGATGCTGCTCGTCTGTAATCCCAGCTACTTGGGAGGCCGGCTTGCACCCGGGAGGCGGAGATTGCAGTGAGCCAAGAGTGTGCCATTGCACTCCAGCCTACACGACAGAGCAAAACTCCGTCTCCCAAAAAAAAAAAAAAAAAGAAAAAGAAAAAGAAATAAAAGAAAAATAGAAACATGGCTCACCATGTTTCCTAGGCTGGGTTCGAACTCCTGGGCTGGAATGATCCTCCTGCCTTGGCCCCCTGAGTAGCTGGGACTACACTGTGCCAGGCTTATTCCTATTTCGGTGCCTAAATCTTCTAGCTCTGCATACTGAATTTAGCCTGTCACCCTTTTCCCTTCTGCTACAGGCTCTGCTGCCATGAAGGTGAAGATTAAGTGCTGGAACGGTGTGGCCACTTGGCTCTGGGTGGCCAATGATGAGAACTGTGGCATCTGCAGGATGGCGTTTAATGGCTGCTGCCCCGACTGTGAGTGTCCCTTCTGCTGTCTGCCTGCTGGACTAGCCTCTGTAGCTCCTGTTAAATATACTTGCAGGAAATCCCCACGTTTTCCTTTTTTTTGAGATGAAGTTTTGCTCGTTTCCCAAGCTGAAGTACAATGGTGCAATCTTGGCTTGCTGCAACCTCTACCTCCCAGGTTCAAGGGATTCTCCTGCCTCAGCCTCCCAAGTAGCTGGGATTACTGGCATATATCACCAAACCCTGCTAATTTTGTATTTTTAGTAGAGACGGTGTTTCTCCATGTTGGTCAGGCTGGTCTCAAACTTCCAGCTTCAGGTGATCTGCCCGCTTTGGCCTGCCAAAGTGCTGGGATTACAGACATGAGCCACTGCACCCAGCCCCACATTTTCATGTTCATTTCTTGAAGAAAAGTTGATAGAAAAAAATCCAGGTGGTTGGAACCCAGGTCTGTATAAAGATCCTGTCAGTGCATTTGATAAGATGAAACTCAGCTGTGAAATACATGGGATTAAAAAGAGATTAGTTTAAACTTTCTACTTGAAAGGTCACAAAAATTGAATGGCATAGGCTGGGCCTGATAGCTCACGCCTGTAATCCCACTGCTTTAGGAGGCCAGTGGGTGGATTGCTTCAGGAGTTTGAGACCAGCCTGGTCAACATGGCAAAAACCTGTCTCTATTGAAAATAAAAAATTTTAGCCGGGCCTGTTGGTGGGTGCCTGTAGTCCCCGCTACTCCAGGCTGAGGCAGAAGAATCACTTGAACCTGGGAGGCGGAGGTTGCTGTGAGCCAAGATCGCACCACTGCACTCCAGCCTGGGCAACAGAGCAAGACTCCCATCTCAAAAAAAAAAAAATTGAATAGAATAAGGACATTCCGTTTCCAGCTCATTGAAAAACAGCAAATCATGTTTCCATATTAGCTTTATTTTTTGTGCCTAAGGATTTAAAATTTTAAATTTGATGCCTCTTCCCACACACTTCAGCCATGTGTCTTTTTACCCACCACTGTTATACATCTGGCAATTTCACAGTCATTCCTGCTCCTTGTTCCACCAGCTGTCCCCAAATGTCTTTTTTATGGTCGAGTGGCTTGAGCCAGGGCTCAGCTTTTATTTTATTTTATTTTATTTTGAGACAGCGTCTCGCTCTGACGCCCAGCTGGAATGCAGTGGCGTGATCTTGGTTCACTGCAACCTCTGCCTCTTGGGTTCAAGCGCTTCTTCCTCAGCCCTCTGAGTAGCTGGGATTATAGGCATGTGCTACCACACCTGGCTAATTTTTGTATTTTTAGTAGAGACGGGGTTTCGCCATGTTGGTCAGTTTAGTCTCAAACTCCTGACCTCACAGTATGCCTGCATCAGCCTCCCAAAGTGCTGGGATTACAGGTGTGAGGGACTGCGCCCGGCCCAGGGCTCAATTTTTATTTTTATTTATTTATTTATTTATTTATTTGAGATGGAGTCTCACTTTGTTGGCCAGGCAGTGGTGTGAATTGCAACCTCTACCTCTCAGGCTCAAGCAATTCTCCTGCCTCAGCCTCCTGAGTAGCTGGGATTATAGGCACTCACCACCACACCGGGATAATTTTTGTATTTTTAGTAGAGATGGGGCTTCACCATGCTGGCCAGGCTGGTCTTAAACTCCTGACCTCAGGTGATCTGCCTGCCTTGGCCTCCCAAAGTGTTGGGATTACAGGCGTGAGCCACCACACCCGGCCAGGACTCAACTTTTGAACGTTAATCTATCTCTCAGCCCTGTAATCGACAGACTCCCTCTTCTATCCAACTTTAACTTTTTCAAGACATTTGACTCTTAAAAATGTGTGTTTCCTTCAGGGTGCTCTATCTTCAGGCTTATCACATTTTTTCTTTATAGTGTCTTTTGCATTCTCTCTGTGTCCCCAGTAAGTTCTGTAAAGTGGAGACGTTTGATTACATTTAGGTCGAAAGCAGAGTTTTACACCAATGAAATGGTTTTTTGTGACACCAAAATGAGTGTAAACCAGAAGCAAGGGCCAGGGCTTTGCCCAGGGAGGACAGGAATAACTCCTCAGAGGACAGTGGGGAATGGGGAGTGCTGAGAAGCTCCTTCTCACTACCCCAAGTAACCAGGCATATTTTGGTGGGGCCAGGTGAATGCCCATATTGATAATTGAGGCTTTTTTTTTTTTTTTTGAGATGGAGTCTCACTCTGTCACCCAGACTGGAGTGTCATGACACGATCTCGGCTCACTGCAACCTCTGCCTCCCAGGCTCACGGAATTCTTCTGCCTTAGCCTCCCAAGTAACTGGGATTACAGGTGCACACCACTACACCTGGCTAATTTTTCTGTATTTTTAGTAGAGACACGGTTTCACTGTGTTGGCCAGACTGGTCTCACTCTTCACTGTGATCTGCCGGCCTCAGCCGGGGATTACAGGCGTGAGCTACCGAGCCCGGCATTTTTTGTTGTTTCCGTTGTTCTAGTGACAGTCTTACTGTGTTGCCCTAGCTGGACTTAAACTCCTGGGCTCCAGCAGTGCTCCTGCCTCAGCCTGCCAGGTAGCACACCACCACACTCTCCTGCCTCAGACTCCAAGTAGCTGGGATTACAGGAATGCGCCCCCAAGCCTGGCTAATTTTTGTATTTTTAGTAGAGATAGAGTTTCACCATGTTGGCCAGACTGGTCTGGAACTCCTGACCTCCGGTGACCCACCTGCCTTGGCCTTCCAGAGTGCTGGGATGTCAGGTGTGAGCCACCCCAACCAGCCTTTAGTGAGTCAGTTTTAAGGCACAGTGTTTGACAACTCTAATGTGCTTTCCATAGAGGATAAGCAGCCCCAGGTTTCTTTTGCTAAAATTGAACTCCTGTGAAAAATTCTGAGTGACTAAGTTCAACAAAGACCCTGGGAGCCTGAGGCTGGTGAGGCTGGTAAACAATGAATCCATTCCGCATCCCAGAGGACTCTGGGAACAATGAATGTTGCCGAGAGGTATTTTAATTTAAAAAATGCAATCAGGAGATGGGCAGGTCTTCGAATGAGTCACCCTCAGTGCATCCTGGGACTCATCAGACACCCCAGGCCGGCTTCACGTGGTGGACACTCTAGAATGAAGCAGCACCTTTGTCCCAATGAGCCCTCCCCCAGGACTCGGAGTGGCCTAGACCCTTGTCCTCAACAACTCTTAATTTGAAAGAGGTGATTTCAAGTAGAGTTGTGCTGAGGCTAGAAAGCCCCCATGGGCGGGTCCTCCTGGGGCTGGGAGCCAGCTTGCCGTGGGGCTGGTCCTGCCAGGACTGGGGCAGCGGAGAGCCCCAGCTCCACAATGCCAGGCTGACCCTGCTTTGGGGCTAGGGCTGGGACTTGCTGTGCTCTGCTGGCTGCAGCTGTTCCGTGGGGTCTTCCAGGTTCTTGGAAATCAGGGATGCTTGTTTCTCTTGATCGTGGGTGATATGAGCATCCTTCTCTGTGCCAGGCCCTCTTCGTGGAGAAAGCATTTTTAGGTGTTTGGGCCAGTGCCCACAGCCTGTGCCTGTCCTGGGAGGCAGAGCCCTTTGAGGTAGCAGATGGGAAGGAGATGGATGCAGTGCTGTGCGGCTGGCAGGGCCTGTCCACAGCCGCCCGTCAGCACGTTGTCTCCAGTCCCCGGGCAGCATACCCAATTCCGGATGTCTAGGAAGAGTCTTCTAGGTCCCCAGGCCCGACCTCTCCTGCCCTTGATCAAGAGACCAGTGCACTACTCAGATGGGAGTCTCCTTGGTGCCCTGACCATTGACATGACCTTCTTGGCATCACAGATCAAGTGTCTGCAGATGGGCCCCAGGGCTTGTAGGTCAGACAATGCCCTTTTTCCCCAGCCTCAAGCACAGGGGAAACATGGTGTGGTAGGCCAGAGCACCTCCTCCCCATAGTGCCGCCTCAGAGAGGCCCCCGGGCTAACCTCTGAGCAAGATGAGTGCCTGCTGCGGTTCTGCTTGGTGGGAGCCTCAGTTGTCCTGGGTGGGGGCCTCGTGTCTGGTGTTGCTTGGTCATTGCTGCTCTTTGCCTGGGGGCAGTGTAGTCAGGAGACTGATTGGGTAACTCTCCTGATTTCGGCTTCTCTGAAACATGAGAAACTACACTGCCCAGTGTCCCTCCCTGTGCCCCTGCCTGACTTGTCACATGCTCTGTGTCCAGCCTGGTCACGCCCATCCTCTCCCCCTGCCACCCTGCAGGCAAGGTGCCCGGTGATGACTGCCCGCTAGTGTGGGGCCAGTGCTCACACTGCTTCCACATGCACTGCATCCTCAAGTGGCTTCACGCGCAGCAGGTGCAGCAGCACTGCCCCATGTGTCGCCAGGAGTGGAAGTTCAAGGAGTGAGGGCCCAGCTTTGCCCTCGCTGGAGGTGGCGTCCTGAGACCTCTCCTCACGCTGGCGCCAATGGCTGCAGTTGCTGCTGGGGACAGTTCTTTTGGGCTGCAACAAGGTGGAACGAGGGCTGGAGCTTCGTTTGTTTTTCCATCATGATGTTGACACTTTTATCCAATAAGTAAAACTCATTAAACTACTGAAATCTTGCCGGAGGCCTTTGGGTACCTGTGTTCTCGGCATATTGATGTGTTGATATATTGATGTCTCCATGTGCTTTGATATGAAAACTCATGAATAAACATCTCCGTGAAACACTGCCAAGGCCCACATCAAACCCTGAGTCAACTCTGAGGAGGAGCAGGATGAGACAGGGCCTGGGGCATGCTCTTGCCTGCTGGAAGCCTGGCAGTGGCCCTGGAACCCTTCCTCGGGCTGGCTCTGAGGGACCCTGGTTGTGCACAGCTGGCAGCTGCTGCTCATGGTCCCTCCAGACTGAAGGCCACCATCTCTGAGCGGGCATCTGTTCTCTCCATCCCTTCTCTCTCACTGGGACTGATGGCAGCTCCTCAATGGGGCGGGGCCCCTCGAAGTGTAGGGATTGATGTCCTGACACTGGGAAGTATGTCCACACATGTCTGAGGCGCCCCTGCCTAGGGAAGGGTGGCCCTGGGAGGCTCCTTGGGGTGCCTCTGCTCACTACAATAGCAGAGGGGCTGCTGGGGGAGCGGCAGCCCAGCCCCAGGGTCTCAGGCTGCTTCTGGATGGAGACGGCACAGGCTGTGTCCAGTAACCTAGGGAGCCCTTGGCATGCACAGGGCAAGTGCCCCATGCCCAGTGTGAGCCTCTTGACACTGCTTCCTTTCTCACAGCATGCTGGGGACTAGACCAGAACTCATCAGAAATCTGTGTCAGAGTTCACTAGGGACAGGACTTAGAGGATAGACGTATCTAGGGAGGGAGTTTATTGGGAGCATTGACTCACACAATCACAAGGTGAAAGTTCCACAATGGCCATCTGCAAGGTGAGGCGCAAGGAAGCTGGTCCAAGTCCCAAAACAAAAGGAGGGAAGCCGACAGCGCAGCCTTCAGTCTGTGGCCAAAGGCCTGAGAGCCCCTGGCAAACCACTGACGTGAGTCCAAGAGTCCAAAAGCTGAAGAACCTGGGGTCCGACGTTCAAGAGCAGGAAGCACCCAGCACGGGAGAGAAATGGAGGCCAGAGGACTCAGCCAGTTCAGTCCTTCACGTTCCTCTGCTTGCTTGTATCCTGGCCACGCTGGCAGCTGATAAGATGGTGCCCACCTGGATTGAGGGTGGGTCTGCTTCTCAGTCCACTGATCAAATGTGAGTCTCGTTTAGCACCGCCCTTACAGACACACCCAGGGACAGTACTTTGCATCCTTCAATCCTATCAAGTTGACACTCAGTATTCACCATCACACCTGGGAAGCATGGAACCCAGAAACACAGGTGTCAGGGCTGCAGTGCCAGTGCCTGTCTTGAGGACATATCTAAAAGAAGACGTGACCAGGACCTGGGGGGAGCATGAAATGGTGAGGGCACAGTGAGCTTCAATGGCACCTGCCAGGAAAGTGGCCAGCAGTCCTGCCTGGTGCCCCCCCAGAGCTTCTCCTGGCAGCTCTACAAACTGTTACATCTGGCTAGTGCTGGGCAGGCACCGAAGTCTGGATCTGGGCATGGCTGCCAACACAGGAGTCAGGACACAGCTGGCTGGGACCCCTACAGGGGCTGCAGTGACACGGGTGAGAGGTCTGTGGCCTCAGAGCTTCCTGGCTGTTCTCTGGCTTGGGTTCCCCAGGCTTGGTGGGGTCAGGCTCCTGCCCGCCCCCCTTCCTGGAGTGCCTACCGTCTCCTGGGAGATGGAGCCTCTCCTAGGGAATGTGCTTTGCCTCCGTCCTTCCTGGCGCTTCCTCCTGAATGACAGGATGTACAGGCTCAACTCTGAACCCGCTGTGGCCAACTGCCTGCCTCTTGGCTTCCCAGCCACCTGGATTCCTCCAATTCTGTGATTCCTGGGCTCTGCAGGGGCTTCTCCTGGGCCAGCTCTGCTCCCTCTCCTGCATTGCTCTGCTATCTGCCTCTCCTATGAAAGCTCAGGGCCCTTTTGGGGTCCTGTCAGGTCCAGAGCCTCAGCCTGTGTACCCCGCCAGACAGGCCCAGAATTCTGCGGACCTCTGAAAACATCCCCCAGGCCTCTCTGCTTCATCCCCGGAGCAACTCCTCTTTGCGCTTTGCCGCCAGCTCCATTTCCTTGATGGGGGACTGTCTCACCTCCTGCTTGACCGGACCTCTGGGTCTGCTGCGTGAATGACGAAGGTGCCAGGCACACGGAGGTGGAAGGAGCTTCCAGGCCACCGGCCGCAGGGGCAGAGCTGGGCAGGGAGGGGCCTCCAGTCCTGGGCCAGGAATCCTGGAGCTCCAGTGCCTCATGTGGCTTTTCTGAAGTCAATGCCTGGCCTTCCTGACCCCCTCCCAGAGGACCCGGCCAGTAGCAGCCCTGCTGGTGGAACCTCCCCTGATGGGCACGAAAGAAATAAGGGCCCCCGCAAGCCGCGTGGACTCCCGTTGCCTCGGGCCAAGAATCTCCCTTAAGGTGGGAGAAACCGCCCCCTGGGCATTGTGCGGTCCTCTCCAGCCTCAGGAGTAGTGCGGACCGCCTGGGGGATGATTCTTAGGGCTGAGCGCCCGTGGGCCTTTCCCTGCTCCCATTGAGGCCCACGCAAGCCGGGCCTGGAGGGCGCGAGCGGCGTGGGTGGGAAGCTTGAGGGGGCGTCAGGCTTCCACCAAGAGCCAGACCTCTCGCGCCGCCAGCACTCACCCGCGCTGCTGGTTCCTCTGGGATGGAAAGGTGCGATGGGTCCTTCGCGCGCGCGCGCGCGCGTCCGCTGCACCCCCCCAGCCAGCCCGCCCACCCCGGCCTCTCGGCAGCCTCGGCCCGCCCCCGCCCCCCACCGCAGATATAAGGCGGCCCAGGTGGTGGCTGCTCTGAGCCCCGACGCCGCTGCCCGCCCGCCCGCAGCCCCATGGCTCGGCCCGCGACACTGGCGGCCGCCGCCCTGGCGCTGTGCCTGCTGCTGGCGCCGCCCGGCCTCGCGTGGTACAAGTCAGCGGCGGGGCGCAGCTCCTACTCTATTGGCCGCGCTGCAGGGCTGCTGTCCGGCTTCCGCAGGTCCCCGTACGCGCGGCGATCCCGGCCCCACCACGGGGCACAACCCCCGGGCCCGGCCGGCGCCTCCCTCGAGCTGCACCCCAGGCTGCGGAGCCTCGTGAGTCCAGCGGGCCGGGAGCTGTCGGGGGGCGGCGGCAGGACAGGGGTGGGGGCGCGGCGGCCCATCAGCCTCTGCCCACCTGCCCCAGGCCTTGTGCGTCCAGGACGTTGCTCCGAACCTGCAGAGGTGCGAGCGGCTCCCCGACGGCCGCGGGACCTTCCAGTGCAAGGCGGACGTCTTCCTGTCCTTGCGCGCAGCCGACTGCCGCGCCGCCTGAGCCCGGACCCCAGACCCGGACCTCGCCTAGCACCGCTGGGGACCCCGCCCCCACCGTCCCACTCGGGGACTCCGGGCCCTGCTGGGCGTGGGATGGCGCTTCAGCTCTCCCCTATTCCGCCCACCCCGCTGTTAATGGTAAATAAATAAAGAAGGCAGCCTCAGAATGAGGGATGCGGGAGGATGGGCAGTCGGGCCACGAGGGGAAGCGGGTCTGGAAGTCTCCAAACCTGGGTAGGAGAGGGCAGCGGGGTGTGCGGCGGCAGGGCAAAATTGGCCTGGGCAGCCCAGAGGTCTTCAGATCCCCGGGTGAAGCTGGCCAGGACCCATACCTGCTCGGACCTCGGCCCAAGGTGAAGCCGAACCTAGTGTTGGTGTTCCCTGGGGGCAAGTGCAGGGCCACTGCTGGCACCGTCCCCAGTGTCTTCACCCATTCCTTTACTCCCACTCTTGAGAGCCGAATCTGTGAGGATGGCATGGGTTGGAGCCCCTGGCTGCCTTCCTCTTGCCCCCCCATCCCTTCTGGCCAGGCCAGGTCCAAGGGGGCGACCTCCAGCGCTGCTAAGGGAACAGGGCCAGGCCCAGGCAGCACACTCGGAGCCTTTCCACCTTCAGCCAGCCTGGGGCCCAGGCATCCCCTGCCCCCGTACCAATCTGGGGGACTGGCTGGTCCCTCTGTCCAGGGGACCCCGAAGCCCAGGGGTCCAGGGGGAGCATTGGCACCACCCCACTCCTGAAGGTGGGGGCCCGGTAGGACCAGGATGGCCTGCCTGTGCTTCTCACACCTTGGCCCCTGGCTAGGAGAGCAAGGTGAGAGGCTGCCTTCCTGGGCTGTGGGAGAGCCTCGGGTGCACCTCGCCTCCGGCTCCTGTGCTGGGTGGTGAGGTCGACCTCACAACAGCAGAGGACAGTGGAGCCTGCCATAGAGCCTTGTTGGCCTCTGGGCTGCTCCAGGCGGGCCCTGACAGGGGTGCAGGAAGCAGAGATCCCGTGGCCCTGCAGGGTCAAGGAGCCTTAGCCCTGGTTCTCCTCCCTACTCTAGCTTCCCTTGCTATCAGGGGGCAGCCCCATGCTTTGGAGGGCTGGAGGCTGGGGCTCCACTCACTTCCAGGCTGCCCGCTGGAAGGGTGTGGCTGGGTGCGTGGTGGGGACACAGCCTCTCCTGGCTGTCCCTCGTGGGAAGAAGTTGGGGAGGGTGCCTGCCCCTGTGGGGATGGCCCATAAGGGCCAAGAGGCTCTCCTTGCTGGGTGGGTGGTTCCTGGTCCTTCCCAGCAGGGCGAGAATCCCGCACAGAACTGCGACCAGGCTTTATTCGGTTGTACCAAAAAGATTTACATTAGCCCATTATGTACAAACAGAATAGAGTCCGTAAGGAGAGCCAGGAAGCTGCCGGGGAGGAAGGCAAGCACGTTTTCCTGGAGCAGGTGCTAGGCGGCAGGACACCGTGTTGGGGGGTGCCAAGTGGAAGGTGGCGTGGTCTGCACCCAGAGAACTAAAGGGGTGACCCCGGTCGCTGCTCCCTCAAGCCCTCTGTTCTGTACTTCCCGCCACAGCTGGGTGGGCAGTCAGTGTGGCCTCTGTCCAGGTGGTGGGGGCACTGGCCGTTCCACTGTGCTAGATGCCCTCTCTGAGCAGCTTCACTGAAAGGACAAAGAGCCTGCTGTGAACCTGGCACCTTGAAGGCAGGCAGGAGGCAGAGTCCTCACCAGCCTTTCCAGAGCCAGGCCAGTTAGAGAGGGTGGCCCAGAGTCCTATGGCCAAATGCAGAAGGCGCAGAAGCAAGGCAGAGTGAGGGCTGGCCAGGGCCTTTGCCAGGTCAGAAGCCGCCACCTCGCTCCCCCAGGGGCTGGGCCGCCTGCCACCTGCCGGCCTCCAGGAAGGCCAGCTCCTTGGCTTCTTTCTTCTGGTTTCGCGCCTCGTACTCCAACCTGGGGGAAGGGCAGGGTGAGTCTCGTGGAGGGCGCCTACGTGGTGGCTCCAAGGTGCCCCCACCCAGCCTCACCTGTTGGTGATGATCCTCTGGACAATGAGGTCCGTGGTGAGGTTGCTGCCACTGTCAATCTGACGGAAGATGCCCCTTCTCTTGGGCTCCTGGGGGTCCAGAGAGGAGGAGGGGGATGAAGGTCCCTGCTGACCTCCCCATGATCCATCCAGTGCCCCGTCCCAGAGAGAGACCAGTACCCAGGGTCCCATGGGAGTGGTGCAGTCAGAGCAGCTGCAGCTGCTGTGCCCATTTCCCAGGCAGGCACAGTGAGGCATTAACTGGCTGGGAAGTGCCAACAGCAACCCCTGTGCCCAGCGAGGGTCATCATGACCTGCCTGGTATGGGTCGGAGCCATCCCTGTCCGGCATAATTTCCGTCTTTCCGTGACACACCAGGTCCACCTGGAGAAGGACGGGGGTCAGGAGCCCTCCCCAGGGAGGCAGCCAACGTTGCCACCCACAGCCCAGCACAGGCCCCGGGGTTGGGAGAGCTGACCCTGCCCCTTCCTCAGCCCAGGCACCTCCTAGGCTCCACCTAGGAGCCCATGGCCAGACGGCACTCCCAGCCCATGTGGAACCTCACCTTGAAGTGACTTAGGAGCTCTGCTGTGACTGCATATGGGGCCCCAATCACCACTTCTGACACGTACTGTGGGGACAGTGGGCAGAAAGGCTTGCTTGGTCCCTGCTACTGTTAAGCCAGGGCCAGGGGGTTATGGGAAACAGTCCAGACATGGGGCAGGGCTGCCAGTGAGTGGCAGGAACAGGCTGGGCAGGCTGGGGACCCTTTGGGCTTCTCTGTGAGTTGAGAAGGAACAGCACCTGGAGACCTGGACACCCCTACTCCTGCCTCACCCAACAGGTATGGGCAGGTGCCAAAGAACTCAGAGTGCTGGATGTGGCCCTGTTCTGGTTCAGGGAGCCCTTGGTGGGGAGATGTTGTAGGGATGTCCCCCCATTCCTGGGCTGGCTCCTGGCCCCCACTCACCCGGCAGGCCAGCACACTCAGGGTCCGCTCATGCAGGTTCATGATAGGGTAGTTCTTGCCCTTGTAGTGATTGACCTCCTGTGACCAGAGTGATGCTGGCTCAGCCCAGAGACTTCAGGTAGTCAGGGTATGACCCCTCCCTGCTGTCGCTTGTGGGAAGAGGTTGGGGAGGATGCCCGCCCTTGTGGGGATGCCCAGACAGGGCAGCCCTGGGACCCCAGAAGCCCATGATCACCCCCCAGGGTCTCCTTTGACCTCACCTCGGGCCTCCTCCTCCCAGAGACCACCTGCACCCAACACCAACCCCTAGGGCCCCCTCAAGGGCCTATCAGCTGCCCAGGGGCCCAGGAAGCAAGAGGGCACTAGGCAGTGACCTGGTCAAAGTGCAAGCCAGCGATGATGTAGGGCCTTTCTGCCAGCCTGTGCACCTTCTCCAGGAAGTCCACATGCCCAATATCTGTGCCCAGGTTAAGAAGTAGCCAGGACAGGGATGGCAGGGGGCAACTCCCCGACAGCTTGTGCCCAGGGGCCTCCCGCCATCCTCCCTCCGACAGCGCGTGCCCGGGGGCCTCCCGCCATCCTGCCTCCGACAGCTCGTGCCCAGGGGCCTCCCGCCATCCTGCCTCCGACAGCTCGTGCCCAGGGGCCTCCCGCCATCCTGCCTCTGACAGCTCGTGCCTAGGGGCCTCCCGCCATCCTCCCTCAGACAGCTCGTGCCCAGGGGCCTCCCGCCATCCTCCCTCCGACAGCTGCTCCCCTGCAACCCAGCCCAGTCTGGGGGCCCCAAGGAGTCAAGTGAGGCCCCTGGGTCCCACCCCACGTGGCACATGGAGGGAGCAGCAGAGGCCCAGAGGATACGGAACAGGTCAAAGGCGCCAGCCACATAGATGACTGTCTCCCCTGGCTGGGGCTCCTTCCCAGAAGCAAACTGGATGATCTTCTGGGATGTCTGCAGAAACTGGGATACCCCAGTCCAGGGGTTCCGCCCCCCAGGGCACTATAAGCCGAGAGAGGGAGCAGGTTGGCAGGGGAGGCCTCGCAGGTGCTGCCCTTGCCAGGTCACCAAACCCTCAGCTGTTGCCTGCCAGTAACCCCATTTCCAGGCAGTCACCTTGGGCAGGGGACACACTGCCAGGCCAGGTGGCAGGTGGGACTGTGGCACACCCCACAGCCACAGCAGGCACCACAACTGACACCACCTCAGCCCAGCCACAGATCACCAGGAGGAGGCCCAGAGCCGGGTGGCCAGTGCACACAGCCTTTGGGAGGGACCCGGCACCCTGAGACCACCGTCTGGTCGCCTGGGAGGAGCCTTCTGAGGAAAGTATGTCCCCGGTGGGTATCGGGTGAGGGGGCTACAAAGGGAGAGAGGACCAGGCCACTTGGTTAGAGGCCACCTGTCCACGGGCAGTCCTTGCTCCTCCTCCAAACTGGCTGCCATGACCCGCCAGCTGGTGCCACCACCTGACTGCCCTCCCTCCCAGCGCCTAGCAGTTGGCTGAGCCTGACAGTCACTGCTTGGCCAGCACCAGGAAGAGAGGGAGCAGGGTGGAGGGTGAGGCTCTGGGTTGGCCTTTCCCCAAGGGATGGCTGGGACAGGCAGCTGAGGGTAGCCCCTGTAGCTGTGTGCTCAGCTCTCCTGCACAGCCGCACTCACCTTGCCAAAGCTGTCTGCATACTCCCGGTACTCAGAGGACATCTCCTGCACAGAACAGCAGAGCAGGGCTGAAGGGCCTGCCCTCCAGGCATGGCCACCCCAGGACCAGGCGAGAACGGGGTGCGTGGGCAGGAGGGCCCTGAGGGGGCAGGGAGATGCTCCTCGTTTCCCATGGCGACCTGGACCCAGGGCCTCGGGGATTCCGCCCCCTACTCACCTGGCTGCTGTAGGGGCAGGGAGATGCTCCTCCTTTCCCATGGCGACCTGGACCCAGGGCCTCGGGGATTCCGCCCCTACTTACCTGGCTGCTGTGGTGGGCCTTAGTCACCAGCAGCATGCGGCCCACGAGGTCTGTGGTGGACACCCCCTGTGTGCGCTTGCACTCTCTGGGGGACAGAGAGGGAGTAGGGTCTCTTCCTGGGGCACTTGCAAGGCTCTGCCTCCAGCTACTACCACTAGGGACACTAGTGGCCCTGCTGTGGCAGAACCTACGGCTGCCCGAAGACTGAGGGTCCCCTCCCTGTGCAAGGCCACAACAGAAAACCTGGGCTGGGAACGTGAGGAAGGCCTCCATTCTTTTACTGACTGAAGGGAGGGATGGGAGCGTGGAAAGGACCCTTGCTGGGGCACAGGTGTGCAATGGTAGGGAGAGGGTGGGCACCGGGTGGTGGCTCTGCTCCTGCCTCCCTTGTGCCTACATCCGGCCCAGGGAGCATCTGGGCTGAGCGAAGTCCCGGCTGCAGCATCACATGCAGGAGCCGTTGGCCTTGTGCTCCCTGATGTTTGGTAACTGAGATATAGTGCCAGCTCCCCGGCAGTGCCAGCCCCATCCCCCGAGCTCAACAGCCACCACCTCACAAAGCTGTGCCTTTGGAGCTCTGGGGCCATGAGTCTGCAGCACCAAATGGCGAGGGCCACCAGGTGCACCCCACAATGCTGCCCCTATCCCTCGAGTTCCCAGGACTCAGACGCTCCATCCTGGGCTCCCAGGAAATAGCAAAGCATGAGCTGGAGGGAGCCCAGTGCTCAGCTCCCTGGATGGCCTGGCCCGAGGTGGAGACTCACCTGTACCTCCCAGCCTGCTTTACCTCCTCATAGGTGTCCCGGCCATCTACAGTCAGAGTGATGTCATCTAAGCAGTGACACACAAGGACAAGGATCCTTAACCCAAAGCCATCAGGACCTTCAGGGCCCAAGACCCTCCAATCCCCTGGCCTGCCCTAGTGTCCACATGCCTATTTCTAGGTAGTCTCAGATCCTCGAAGGGCATGGAGGCCCCCTGTCCCCGGATGTCCCACCAGCAGACCTGATCCTGAGCCACCTAACATCCCCAGGACCCCAGGCCCCAGCCTCGACACTCACTGCCGTGAACACAGAAGTCACAGTTGTATTTGTCCAGGGTCTCTAGTGTAGTGACGTAAGGGGCCGCTGGCACCACCTCATCCACCCACTTGATGGCCTGCACCATCTTGTATCTCTCCTCCTGAGTGAACACGGGAGGCCCCTTGTGCTTGGCGATCTCCTCTAGGAAAAGAACAAGAGGGACACTGGGGACCCCAGCCCACCCGGCCCCTCGGGTAGGAGGCCCCTTCTCAGCCCCTAGCTGTAGCCACACATGAGGGCTGGTGGAGGGCAGGCTATGTCTCTTGCCAGTCCTTAGCCCACTAGTGCTGGTCAACTGGGTGGCTCTCTCCCCCTTGAGAGTCTCAGGCAAAGGCAGGGATTCCTTCCGACAAGCAGGTGCTCAGCCCCTGAGGGACTGGGAGCCATGCTGGCAGTGGTGAGGAGCAGGTGCCCCTTCTCTTGAGCTGGGACAGGAAGTACAAGATGAGAAAGGCACTAGGCCATCCTCAGCTGGGGCCGGCTGGGTGAGCCTACAGTGCCCTTCTGCAGCTATGTCCTGGCAAGGCAGTCCCAGGTCTGCAGGCTTTCAGTCAACAGGTACAACCCACAGGAGGGCTGTGGGGCAGTGAGTGGGTGAGGCTGCCTGTGCATACCATCAGTGTGTACACCCACGATGAGGTAGTCGCCCATGGCCCGTGCCTGGCGCAGCTGGTTGGAGTGGCCGTAATGCACCATGTCATAGCTGTGGAGACAGAGAGTGGCTGGTCCCCATGCCAAGAGTGGGGACCAGGTGGCCCGATGGCTTCAGGGCAAAGCTTTGCTCCTCTGAGGACTCCTTAGGAAGCACTCTGAGAAGTTGCTGCTGGGAGCCCTGGGGCTGGGATTCAGGGTGCAGGTGCTCAGGTCTCCACCCCACTGGCTCCTGGGCCTGACGGTGGGACCCCTGTGCCAGATCTAGAAAGGGTGGTGGGGGCAGGGACGTCAAGGCCTAGCCGGGTCCAGAGGACTGGCAGGTGCAGGACGGACCGGAACCAACTGAAAGCTGCAGGGCTCCGTGTCCCACACCTCCGAGCACTCCGCCCTTGTCCTATCCCTCACCAAATAGAAACTGCCCTGGGCAGTCACTTCAGAATAAGCCGGTGTTACCTCTTGGGGTGGGATTGGATCCTCGACTACTTTGAGACAAGTGAACAGGCCCTGGGGCCAACCCAAAACAAACCCAACCACAGAAGGTGGCCCTGGGAATCACGGGCCCTGAAGATCCTGTTTCTTCCGCCCCTGTGGTCTCTGGTAAGCTTCACTCTCAGGGTGAGCAGCCACGGCCTTGCCACCTGGTTCGAGTTTTCATTCACAAATCTGGGTCTGGTAACACATCAACTCTCAAGCCCAAGGCTACACAGCCCTGCCACAAACTGGGCCCCGCTACCCTGGGTTATTCGCCTCTTCTTTACAGCAGCTGCCCATCCCCTCGAGAGTGGATGAAGCTGTCCCTGCCTCTTCAGGGAGAGATGTGACCCTGGCAGCCCCACACAGTACATAGAGCTGCTCCATGCGTGCCACTGCTTCCTCCCAGCATGGGCACCCAGCACCCCTGCCGCAGTGCACGGAGCCCCAACAGACATGCAGGGTCAAGTCTGGTGGGCCCATGTACCCACTGGGTAGGCTGGAGGGGAGGAGGAATCAGAGGCTGGGCCAGTGGCGCACAGCCTGGAATGATGCTAGGTCGAGTCACTGCAGCCGACAAGCACACGGGGTTGAGGCCTGGTCAGGGCAAGGTCAAAGTCCACTGACACAAAGCCACATTCCTTCTCCCAAGAGGTGACTCAGACACAAAGGACAAGGTCCCGCTTGCTCTCCTGGGAAGGGCTAACCAGATAGAGGCACTTTCTCACAGCAACTCACGTGCCATCCGTTAGGCACGTGAAAGGACCAGAGACAGCAAATTATCAGTAAAGGTCATCTTCCTTTCACTTGTTGACAACCCCAAACTTTTCTTCAAACAATGCCCTCTGTCTGGCAAGAGAAGGCCGATCGCATTCCAGACCCGCGGAGGAGGACCCAGGAGCCCGCGGGCTTCACTGCGGGTCCCGGACAGGCAGGTCACACCTGCTGTCCAGCTACAGGGGAGCTCGCTCGGGGGCCAGGGGAACCCTGGGCCGGAGCCGGGCAAGCTGGTGGCTGGTGGTCACGGAGAAGCGGGGAGGCAGTCGCTCCAGATCTCAACGCGGTGGCTGCACCGGACGGGTCGTCGCGACCTGGCGAGGCCTCCGCCACGGACAGACGGGAGCGCCCACGGCAGGGCGCGAAGCCTCTGCAGCCCGACCCTCCCGGTGGGCGCGCCTCGCAGCCTGGCAGCCCCGGCCCACGCCAGACGCGGACGCTACCCAGAACGCGGGCCCGGTCCCCGGGCAACGGCCGGCTCAGCGCTCCGGAAAGAAGACGGCCCCGGCGCCCCTGCGGCCCGCCCCGGCCCTGCGCTCACCAGCCGTCGCACCACACTCGCACGGCGCGCCTGCCCTCCGGGGCCGGCTGCTCTGCGCCGCCAGCAGCCCCGCGCCCGTTCCGGATCATGATTCCGCAGCAGCGGCGCAGCCAGCCTGGCAGCTCCCGGCGACTCCAACCGCCGCCGCCCGCCCCTCCCGGCGCCTGCGCAGCCGCCGTCACGCGGGGCTCATCCGCTCCGCACAGCCAATGGCGTGAGCCACCGATCCGAGCCCCGCCCCCGCCGTCCCCGACCCTCCGGCCCGAGACCCGCCTCGAAGGCCGCGCCCCACCGCACCTCCGCGCACAGCCAATAATGTGAGACCCTGACGGTCCTGCCCCTCCCCCCCCACGCACGGCCAATGGCGTGTGCTGCGCGGCCAGAGCCCCGCCCCTGGCCCACACCTGGCCTCTCCACACCGCCTACACCTGGCAAAGGGCGGGCCTGGCAGTGCGGAGCGCCAGGAGTCCCACCGCCGCCGCCCCTGCCTCCCTGAAGCCCCACGGGGCGCTGTCCCAAGCAGGGTTTTTTTTTCCCTTGTTATTTTTTGGCACAATAATATCCATCATCCAACCACGGGAGTTTTTAAGCCAGGACCACACTGCCAGGCAGTGGACCTGCGCCCGGGGAGCCCGCGCCAACCATTCGCCAACCACTAGCGGACACTGGAAGCCAGTGCAGAGAGATGTTTAATAGTAATAAAAACGTCTGCATAGAGCCGAGGCTCGGAGCCACCCCTCCACCGCACATTCAGTACAGAAAGAGGGTTTTATAAAGTTCACAACGTTTTCGTATAAGTAGTAGAAATAGGGTGAGGCCCTGAGACTGGCCTGGTGAATGAGGGAAGGCCACTGGGCGCTTCCTCTGCCGGCCAGGGCTAAAATAACCCGAGTTCCGTTCTCACAGAAAGGGGCGGCTGCCACCTCTTGACATAGAGGCTGGATGGGCAGAAGGTGTCCTCGATGGCCAAGCCTTATCAGGCGACAACCGCAGCAGTGCAAGGGGCTTCCGCAAGGACAAATGGCTAAAGATGTCATGGTGAAAACGTCATCCCCAGAGTTCTCACTAGACCTGTGGGACAACCCAACCTTCACTGTGACACTGGCCATCTGCAAAAGTGCCAATTGCTCTTCATTGAGCACCAGTTTACGTCACTTTCTTCCTTTTTGTTCGTTTTGTGCAGCCCCTGCCAAACCAGCCCCCTAGAATGGGGGCTGAGCTAAGTGGTGCACCCCGGTCTCCAGGTGCGGCCTCCTCTCTGCTTCTGCACAGTGACTTCCGACTGTGGCTACCTTCTTCGCCAGCACGCAGGGGAGTCGCCAGTGAGAAAATGGGATCCTGCCACCTGCCAAAAAGGGAAAGCTGCATCAGGCAGGCCTGAGAGCCTCTCGAAGTCACACCCGCCCCAGCTCGGGAAAGCTGTCTGCGGTCCCTGCCTTCCCTCCCTGTGTCAACCGCGGCTGGGCTCCAGTTGGTGGCAGCTTGTTACCAAGCTGCAGAACGGATGTGGGAGAGGTCACCTCTCAGGTGGTCACTAAAGGTCAGTGCCCACATTAGCTAGTTTGGTCTCCTCAGAACTCCGTGTCCTCATCCACCACTGAGCAGTGTGCACACACAGGGCGGGGCAGTAGTGGCCCCAGGGCTGCCTCTGTCTCCAGGGATGAGTCACTAGCAACTCTGGGCCCCACCTTCGACTTGTAAGGCCAGGGGCAGGTGGACCAGACCCTCTCCCCCTTCCCAGCTGACTAGGGAGGCGTGGCCTACAGACGACACCGTGAAGAAACCATGTGTCTGACTGAGATGTAGAACCACAGATCATAACTTAAGATACAGATAAGCATTGATAAGGAAAATGAGCTAAGTTAATGTAAAAAAAAAAAAAATACAGTACACGATAGCCCACATCACAGAACACCACACACATAACATACAAGAAGTGCCAGGCCCAGAAGGCGAAGGGATCCTTAATTCTTGAACCCTTTGATTAAAAGAAGTTATTGATTTCCCCTATAAGACCCTGAAAATTCACAGAGAAAGAGAGTGTAAACTTTTTACTCAATACATACACCAAGTCTAAATTAGCACAAATTCGGTATTAAGGCACAAGTTTAAGCTTTCCCAAAATACGCCAACTCCCAAAACCAAGCACACAGATTCTGTCTGACCAGACTGCCGAGTGCACGTCCCCTCGAGACATTTCCCACCAGGCATCTCGGAAAGCTCCATGGGGAGGCCTGGAGCAGGAGCATGCGGGCAGAATCCCTCTCCCCTCAGGGATTCTGTGCACCACACCAGCCGGCGCAGGAGTGGCCCATGCAGGGTCTCCGTCAAACACCGAGGTCAGGCCCTCTGGAGACCACCACGCCTCAGTCACGCCTCAGACACAGCTGCGAACACCTCAGAGCCTCCTCCACGCTCAGCTCATGAGAGAAGACAGACAAGGCCCAGCACATGAGGTGCGGAGAAGCGGGCCGCTGCAGAGGCCCACTCACCTGCTATAGGCAGGGATCTCCAAGCCCAGCTCAGCCATGAGGAGCCGCATGACGTCATCACACTTCCCATGTAGCTTTAGGGCGGCCCAGTCATCCTTCGGGGTCCACTGAGGACAGGGAAAGCTGAGTGAGGGTAAGAGCAGCCCAACCCTTCCCAGAGGCCTGTCAGCCTCGGCCCCTGTGGCCTCAGTCGTTGCTCCCTGAACACCCACGGGGGGCGCTATCAGACCACCCTGGTGCACGGATGTCGGGTGTCTCTGGCTCTGTCTTCTAAGGCCCAGGTCTGAGGACATGGCTCTCAGCACCCGAGTTACCTGCAAGTTTACGATGTAGAGCTTGGGCCGCCGGCTGGGAGGCTTGGTCATGCACCAGAGGCGGGGGTACTTCTTTAGAACCTGTGGGGACAGACAGACAGACACAGCACACACACAGGGGACAAGGCTGTAGAGTGCTGGGCCGCAGAGCTGGACGCCCTTGGGCAGGTGGGGGCTTGGCTCATTCATGGTGTCGCTGGCACACACCTTCAGGCTGGACCCCAGACACAGGATGGTGTCTGCTCTGCTGGCAGCCTCAGTTGCCGCCTCCCAGTTCAGAGGCTGCCCCAACGTCCCCCTCTCCCCAAAGTGCACAATGGTATCCCGGAGCTGGGCCCCACACTTGTGGCAGGTCCGGCCTGTCTGGTGTCTGTGGAGAGCGGTGCGCTCCGTCACATCGAACACCCGAACGTACTCCCTGTTGGGAACGCAGGAAGTGCAGACCTGAAGAGGAGAGGGCACAGTGAGTGACCCGCCTGCCCGTGGAGTTCCCGGGTCCCCTCAGGACTGCTCACTTCAATGTACATGTTCCCGTGGAGCTCTGAGATGGCCGTGCGTGGCAGCCCGCTCCTCAGGTGGAGCCCGTCACAGTTCTGAGACACCACATGCTGCACCTGGACGGTGGAATGGGAAAGGCCATCAGAGGGTGGGAGGTCAGGACAAGGCCACAGCGAGGCTGTTCTGAGCCCAGCCGACGGCTCCCAAGACCATCAGCAACTCTGACCCCACAGAGAGCCTTCGATAGTACAACACACAGAGGTCCCACCGCCAGGACTGAAGAGGGCCTACAGCGGGTGGCGCTGTGCCCTTCCTCCAGCCCTGAGGCACCCAGAGTGGCTGGGAGGGCAAGAGGTTGCACCGTCCCAGCAGGGTTGGGAAGTGGCTCGGAGCTTTGGCAAGGGCCACTCTGCCCTGAATCCATGCTCTCGTGGGTCATGATGTTTCAGGTCCCTGCGGACCCAAGCAGATCAACCCCTACCCGTGCCTTGGTTAAGGGTGTTCAGCAGAAGGTACCCAGAGACTTCCTACAAGCCTCCCCTCTGACTAGGATGGCTTCTGAGATCCACAGAAAAATGCAAAAGGAATCACAAAGGGGAAAGGCCACCAGCAGCTCTGGGCCCGAGGATGGCTGTGGATGAGATGGTTCAGACGGGGCGCTGCCTTTCTGTCTTGGAGAGGAAGCAGGGGAGGATCCAACCCAGGGTCTAACCCACTTGGTGGGTGCTCATCATGGGAGTCAAGCGGCAGACAGAGGTCAGATGCACTTGCCCACTGGGCACCAAGGTGCTCTGCCAAGTGTACCAGCTGCCCTGGGCTCTTACCAGCTTCTGTTCATGCAAACGGGTGATGCTCATGTGGGTGAGGGTTGGCTCAGCCTCGCTCAGGTCGGCAGCACTGCCAGGCGGAGGGAAGGCAAGGTGAGGGGAGCTGGAGCTCAGGTCCACACTGCCCCTGCTCAGCCCATGTGGAAGGCCACCCTTGGCCCACTTACCTAACACTTCTCCCTTTTTGAAGCAGCGTCCACACTCCATTAGGGCCCCTGTAGTCTGGGATAGAGGCTGCCTGTATGTCAAGAAAAAAAGCAAGCCAAGTAAAAGATACCACTGTAGGTACTGGCAGAATTCCCAGAAACGGAGCCATCGTCCCTCCTGCCGCGTCCCGGGCTGGCCTGCAGGTTGGCCTCTATTCATTCCACAGGCTGACCTGCCTGAGCCCATATGGTGTGTACCGCAATTCAGCCCCTCCTTTCTACCTGGACTTCTGTTTCCTGCCTGGCCCGGCTCATCCTTCCAGGCTAAACACAGCCCTGCGTGCCTCTGGGAGCCTTTCTAGCACCAAGCACAAAGCTGGGCTCTGTGGCACATGTGCCCTCCACATGGCAGGGGAAGACGAGTCATGTTCCTAAGCGCCCCCAGGGCCGAGCCCACAGCTCACACATTTAGCAAATGGTGACTCCCTAGGTGGTGGCAGGCAAATGTCCATTCTCATATCCCGATGCTAAGGGTTCCTGCTCCACCTTAACAAAAGCAGAACCACGTCTCCAGACGAGGTAAGCGTCTAACTTCCCAGGTTTCCAATCCTGTGAAACAAACTGAGGCCCAGAGAAGGACAGAAAAGACATGCCAGGATAAACGTGTCTTCCTACTGGGGAAGTCATCTCCCAACTCCTGCTTAAACTCAGAAACATGCACCTGCCCTGGACAGCAGTATTCAGACAGTCACATTCAAGAGGGGAACTTCAAACAGTAACATGAAATCCACGAGCTGCATGTGCTCTCAGTTGCCACTGGAAGCTCTCTGTAAGAGGTCATGTGATTGCTATATACGACTGGACTTTTTTTTTTTTTTCTTTTTAAGATGGAATTTTGCTTTCGCCCAGGCTGGAATGCAGTGGCGAGATCTCAGCTCACTGTAACCTCCACCTTCCGGTTTCAAGTGATTCTTCTGCCTCAGCTTCCCAAGTAGCTGGTATTACAAGCACCCATCACCACGCCTGGCTAATTTTTGTATTTTTAGTAGAGACAGGGTTTCACCATGTTGGCCAGGCTGGTCTTCAAATACTGACCTTGCTATCTGCCCACCTCAGCCTCCCAAAGTGCTGGGATCACAGGCGTAAGCCACAGCGCCAGGCATGACCAGACTTTCACATGTGACCGTGGAGGGAGGAGACCCAAACCCCAAGGGCTCTAGATATTTAAGTCAGCAGTGAACTCCTTTTCTGCATTCTTGCTGCTGAGCCTCTATTCTTTGCTTGGAGTGCCTCATTCCCACCTTCTCTTCTTCAAGGCCCAACTCACGGCCACCTCCCACAAAAAGCCAACCCAGGTGGGTTTCCCATCTCCATGACCACAGTGTGTGTCTGGGTTTGTTCTAGTGACCCAACACAGCCAGCTTTACCTTACAGTTGTTTGTTCACATGCCTGATTCCTGTCATCTAAAGGCTTCCTGAGAACAGAAATCACCTGGCGATCAGATCTGCTATGCCCAGGCGTGCCTAGCACTCCACACTCACCCATGAGACTCGATGGACAAGGTGCCAGCTACATTTTCGAAGCCAGTAATGTCTCACAGCCCAGGAGAGCTTGTCAGTGAAACTTCTCAAAACAGATTGCAATTCTCTCCTTTGCCTGGTATATTCCGACTCTTACTGTGTCACTTTCTATTTATCTTCCCTCATTATGGAGAGAACAGAGTGGAGAATCACAAGACAGTTTTGGGCTTAGCTCTGTCCACATAACCTAGGGGTGCCTGAGAGCAGTTGGCTACTACATCCCATTCGTATCTCCTTTTTTGTTTTTAACTGGCTGTAATAGAAGCCAAGCGTTTAAGAAGTCTTTACCTTAGATAAGTTTTGGTCATTTCGTGTTTTTCTAAAAAAGGAAAAAAACCTTAGAGCTGCTTTAAAGGCGAGTCTTTAGCGATTGGGGAGTTACCCAACTGGAGCGCGTACTCCGTCCTGGGGTCCACCTCCCAGAAGGGGCACCCCCCACCAGCCCCCGCCTCCCTCCCTACCGTGCTGATTCCCGCGCCTGTGTAAACGACCAAATATTTGGCGTTCCGGATTGCGCTGGCCAGCTTTCGGACTTTCCCCCGCAGCTCCTCCGGGTCGTCGCACACCTGTCGAGACGCCAGGGTGGTCACCGCCCCGGGTCGCTCCACCCCGGGCCTCCCGCCGCCCGGCTGCTCCCGAAATCCGAGGCGCCCGCGGCCGCCGCAGGCTGAACTCGCCTCCTCCTGCCGCCGCTTTAGGCCCTCGCGCCGCCGGCTCCGGCCCTGCAACTCCGTCACCAGGTCCGCGCTCTCGGCCAGCAGCCGGACCTCCTCGGCGCTGCGCTCCACCGCCGCCTTCCTCAGGATGCGCGACACCTGCGGGCGGGCCGGCGGTGAGCGGCAGCGGGGGCCAGGAATGGCTGGGCCAGGGAGCGGTGGCTGCGTACCTGGCGGAGGCGATCCCGCTGCTGCTCCTCCCGCAGCCTCCGCACCCGCTCCGCCGCTTTGCGCTCCGAGCGGCTCAGACCCCCGGCTGCCATGGCTCCCCGGGAGACCCGCGCTTCCGCTTCCGCCTCGCAAGGCAGGCCGCACCCAGAGCGCATGCGTGAGCCGAGCCCCACCCTCCCACTTCTTCCGGCCCCGCCCACCGCGTCACTCCAAAGAAGCACCTGTCAGTCTCTTTAAAAGGTTTATTGATCATATACAAAATAAAGAAAACCTTATATATCACAAACATACACTATGTACAGCAATAAATACCCGGGGGGCCAGGCCCAGTGCTGCCCCTCCTGGACAATAATTTAGCAATAAATACTGCGCAGGGCAGGGGTGGGGCACCAAGGCCACTGCCCTGCCAGAGGTCAGGCCCCCCGTCCGCCCTACACGAAGTGTGAGCGCTCGGGCCTCACCCCGCATCCAAACCCCAGCCCCTCCTCACTTAGATCTTTAATAACCTCCATCCCACCCCAGCAGATCCCGAGGTCCTCTCCCACACACAGCCTACCCTGGCTAGACCTAGGCAGGGCAGGCAGGGACTGATCAACTCTGCTTGGACCCACCTCTCAGCGCCAGGAGAGCAACAGGGCTGGACATGCGGGCAGCCCTTGTCCTGTTGCCCTAAGTTGCCAGGAGAAGGCTTTCTGAACCCACTCCCATTTGGTTAAAGGCTTCAGGGACTAGCAGATTGAGGGGATGGGAAGAAGGGCAGGGCTGGGACACAGGTTGCTGGAGGGGCCAAAGCCCAACTGGGGTCACCAAGAACAGGGAGGTCTCACAGTTTATCGGGGACACACTCTCACACTGTATCTCAGACTCAAGGGACACCCATGGTATCAAAGCTGCTGCTCCAGGGGCGGGGTGGAAATGCGTGGGACTGGTCTGGCAGGTGCAGCACACACCCAGGACACAGGCCAGAGGCAGACCAGGCATGGGTCTCTCAGACACACCCTGCCTCTGTGTGGCACTGATTATGCACTCCACTCTCCCCACCTGCTCCAAGGCCAGACAGCCAACAGGAAGGCAAAAATACACCAAAAGAATTATTCAGTGGCTTCTGGGGGGAAAAATCGTTAATGTGTTGGTTCCTTTCACCAAACCACAGCCTAAAAAAGTAACACAAGATCCCAGAGCGGAAAAGGTGTAGCAGGCCGAGGCTCAGACTTTCCAGATGTGGATGGGAGCTTTGGTCAAGTGGCCACTTCAGAGAGGGAGGCAGCAAGGACAACATGGGACCTGACCATCGTCCCAAAGCAGGCTGCAGCTCCTCAGGGCTGTGGGCTGGGCACTGACCATTGAGGCTGCTGCTGCTGGTCAGAAGTGTGCACACATATCTGAAACATGCACCAAGAGCTGAAGTCCCAGCAACACCAGCACCACCCGGAGCAGCAGCCAGGGCCTCACTCTCTGGGTGAGAGCTGACCTGTCCCTACTGAGCACTTCTCTGAAATCTGTATATCCATGTTAGGGTAAGGGAGGAGTTGGGGCAGTCAAGGTAGAAGGGAAGACATACATCACGGTTTACTTGGCGGACGAGTTTGAGAGACCTGGCCTTGGCCATAGCCCTCGATTCGCTGTGTCAGAAAAGCTGAGGTGAGAAGAGGAGGCCACCACCCTCTTCTCACCCTTTTCTCAGCAGAAAAGCTGGATGAAGCTATCAGGACAGCACACTTACATGTGCACATGAACATAGCATCTATGTCAGGAAATCCAGAGGAAGGGGAAGAGGGATGGAGTGGCTCCACAGGGCTGGCTTGACAGGAGACAGGAACACTCCCCTAGACCTAGGGAAGTTGCTCCAAATCCAAAGCTCTTGAAAGGAGGTATGGCCTCAACACTCCAGAAGCGTCTTCTGCCAACACATCGAGAACTGCCCCTTCCATTCAGCCTGCGCCCACCCTCACACCCTCCTCTTCTGCACTCCCTTTGCCTCCAGGGCTGCAGCCTGGCAGAGGTGCTCAAAATGGATGGCCACCCCCAGCCAGGACAAAAGTGGGGGCCACACAAGGACAAGGAGGGCCTGTTCCTCCTCGCTCCAAGGCAGATCATGACATTTTCTTCATAGATACTTATGATATGATTCCAACTAATGCCTGGATTCTAGTTAGACAAAATCAGACTGAGGGGAGGGGGATGAAGTCACTAAATGACTAGAGTCAACATTTCCATTTTCAGGTTGGCCCAGGTAGAAACAAGAGTTGTCTCTGAACACCTAGAGCAAAGAGAAGCTCATTAAGACAAGTGTTGATGGTGCATCCCTGTTCACATCTCACAGGCACACCAGGCCAAACTCTTGGATAAAAACCCCACCACCCACAGGGTTAAGCCACAGTTTTTCATCTCACCAGCCCACATTTCTGTGCTTTATAGGGGACTGGACCCCACAGAGAAGAAACCAGCAACTCTGGTGAAAGGCCAAGGTTCACATGGCCAGACACAGGGCTGTAGCTTCTTGAGGGTGGGTGGGGGCACCCCAGGGTGGGTGGGGGCACCCCCTCCCCATTATATGCCTACAAGGAGCCTCCTGAGCCCGGCCGGGAAGGGCAGCAGCCTCTGGCGAGGAACTAGGAGCAAGAGGCAGGCTGGGCCCCCAGAGGGAGGCACCCCCAGTGAAGCCAAGCAGCTGATCCCTGGAAGACAGATCCCAAAGGGAGGCAGAAGGCAGGCCTGAAGCCAAGAGCTGCCAGGATGGACCAGCGGAGAAGAGGGACAAGACCCGGCCCTGGAGATCGTAGCCCTTGTCTGCACTGGTGGAGACCCCCCAAGGCTCTCAAAGTGAGGCAGGGAAGAGGAAGAAAGGGCTGCCCCTGGTGGCCCCCACCACTCTGCCTGGAAGCACCCTGCAGCATGGAAACAGTTCAGGGATCAAGTGGGTGGTGGAACCTGCAGCCCATGGTGCAGGCCCCTGGGGTTCCCAGCTGAGGCCCCACGTGAAGAGGCTAAAGGAAGACGGCCAGGGAACGCGTGGCCACAGTCCTGTGGCCACCCACAGTGACTCCTTGGTCCCTGCAACACCACCACCCAAAGCCAGAGGTAGTGGGTGTGGAAGCAGCATGGGGGGCCCCAAGGGACCCCCAATGTCACTCACCCTGCCACTGGATCAGCCCCAGCCCTAGACACAGATGTAGCCAAGGCTCAATGGGGTGAGCATGACAGAGCCCCATGTCTCACCTCCTAGGGACCAGGGGCTGGTGGTGGGCACAGACTCCTCAAGCTCTGACGAAGCAGGTGCCCCCTGGCACCCCAGCCCAGGTCCAGCAAGCCAGCAGAAGCAAAAGCACAACGAAACCCAAAAAACGAACACGGGAAAACAGACACAAGAAGTGACACCCACAGGTCAAAGGTCACCAGAAGCACCAGCACTTTACCGCTGCACAAAACCTCACCAGGCACGGACAACACCACGGCACCGGCAAGAGACGGAAGCAGGAAGGGCGAGGAGTAAGTCACTTTCGGTACAATTGCAAAAGATATCAAAGAGGACGGCCTTCTGGTCGGTTCACGGCTTGGCTTTTTTTTTTTTTTTTGTCTTTTTTTAAACTAAGTTTTATAAATAATGTCTGATAACTCTGTGTATATAAAAACTAAACTCCAACAGCCACAAAGAGTTGTCCATAAGTTTACAAGAAACTGATTTTTTTTTTCTTTTTTTCTTTTTTAACTAGCAAAGTTTCTATTATACTTTCTTCCCTTTTCCATTGATATGGTCAAATGGTCTTCTTGTTTTCTTTTTTTTCTAAAAGACAGTTTTATAAATACTCTGCAGCTTTTTTCTTTAACTTTTAAACATATAATTCATAACTTTGTAAAAGGAACTTCTCTCTTTTAAATAAAGGGCTATATAACCACACAAATAGGTCATGTAAACAGTGACACGGGACCCATCGCAGGGCACACTGGACTCACCCTCACCTAAGCCCACAACCAGCAATTTGGTCTTGTTCAGTGCAACGGGTCAGGTTTGAGCACGCAGCCCCTGGCCCCAGCTGTAGGCCCCAGCACCACTGCGCCCAGGCTGGCGGTCCACACATCAGGGCCCTTGAAGCCGCCCTGCTCTCAGAGCAGAGCCGGTCCCTTCATGCTGGGCTGAGCTGAGCTGAGCTGCCCTCCTGGGGCTAAGGACAGTGAATCCTTCCCAGCCCGGAAGAGCACATGGGAACCCTCACTGCTCAGGGACACGCAAGGCCCAGCGTGCCTGCTCCTTCTCTCTCCCCGCACCTCTCTCAAGTCCATTCCCACAGCACCAACTCTGGGCTCCAAGCCTGCATGGCCTTGGTACAAAAGGGGCTGGGGCGACCCCACGTCACCGCCGAACTGACCAATCCCAACATACAAAACACACGACGACAACGACGAGATCAAAGGGGCTCAGCCTGGTGCCCCTGGGGTACAGGTTGTGCTTTGCAGGGAAGAGAGAAGGGTGGGGAAGCGAGGGAGGAAAGAGAAGGAAACGGGCAGGGCAGCCGAATTTGCCATGTGCCTAGTGGCCCCGCAAAGACCCGCCTGGGCAGATGCGCATCCCTACGACCGGGCATCCGTCTTGGACTTTACTATTGTGATGACACTGGTGGCGGCCACCTTGCCTGGGACGAGGGGCCCCAGACCCGTGGCAAGGGGGCCCCGGGCCGGCGCCACGGGGCTGCGAGCCACCGTCCGGGCGAAGGTCTGCAGCGCCTCATACTTGGAGCGCAGCGCGTCGAGCTCCAGCTTCATGCTGGCGTTCTCTGAGGCCAGCTTCTCCACCTCCTGCTGCAGCTCTGCCTTTTGCTTCTCCAGCTCCTCCTTTTGCGTCACCCGCTTCACACGGCAGCTGGCAGCGTAGCCGCGGTTCTTGAGTGTGCGCCTGCGCTGCTTCAGCTGGACGATCTCCTCCTTGGACAGGCCCCGCAGGTGCTGGTTCAGCTCCCGCACAGACATGGTCACCAGCTCCTCATCGGTCAGGCTGGTGCCATTCTCACCTGGCTCCCGCTTCACCTGGGGCACAGCGCACAGGGTCACAGGCCAAGCAGGCATGCCTATGGTGCCACCCCAGCCCGAAGGCTCCTGTCCCTCCCCACTCACCTTCAAGGCCTTGTTTCCTTTATTGGGGGTCGTCATAACCCGGGGGGCACAGCAAGCAGGCGCTCTCTGCAGGACACAGAGCAGAGGTCAGTACCCTGGAGACCACCCTCAGCCCCCACCCCCGTTCACAGAGCCCCTTCTGCACAGCCAGCCCCAGCCTCTGCCTGGGTACCCAGGCCCAATACCTGATTGGAAGCAGCCCCCTGGCCTCTCCCAGGCTGGGCTGAGCTGCTTCCTGTTCACCCTGCCCCTAGAGAACCAGGTGGGAGGTCAGGAAGGTCTAATGGGAGAAGGGGAACTGAAGGCTGTTAGAGAGGCAGACGCAAGACAAGGGGCGGGGGAGAGATTAGAAGGAATAAGACTCGGGAGGGGCAGGCCTAGAAGGAAGCCGGGAGCTTTAAAAATAACCCCAGCACTGCCCCAGAGCACGGCTGTTCCTGGCGAGTCACGCTGACTCAGCACATTGCCTCCCGCTCCCCCGCCGCGCCCGCACTCCCTGGGCCCGCCAGCCAACAGCGCCCCAGGAGAGCTGCGGCCTGCGGCCGGCCAAGCTGCTGGGGGCCAGAAAGGCCAGCCTGGCCAATAGCAGGTGAGGGCCAGCCAGGGACCCTATGCATGAATCCTCCGGGGTCCTACCTCCTCCAGCCACTTCCCCTGAGCCGGCCTGGGACAAAGCCCCCTGCTCCCTGGGTACACAGGGGCCTCACTGGGGACTGGGCCAGAGAGGAGGCTGTAGGAAGCCCCGATTCTCCCAGAGTCTCCTAACTTTGAGGAGCTGAGGGTGGGCTGTTCAGCTAGCTCTGGTCTGTTGGCCGGACTGGCCAGGGAGTTCCCCCACCTTCCAGGTGGCAGGCCATCGCTGGGAGGAGCCTGGCCAGAGGCCCCTCTGGCCCTCCCAGCCTGCCTCCTCCACTGATGGAGTAACCATCCTGTGGCTTTGGGTTGCAGGAAGCAGCCCTTGCCCCACCCCATCCAGGGTGTTTCACAAGTTCTCCCACAGTGAGCCACCCCGGGGCCTGCCCAACTGGAAGCTGGTGGAGTCAGCCCCTCAGAGTGGCAGACTGATCTCTGGCCCCCTGCCCTGGGTCAGTGCCCACAGAGCCAGGGAACAAAAACAAAAGGACTAGGGAAGCCCAACTAAAAAACCGACTCACCCATTGGGGTCCCTCCAGCACGCAGCTCACTTTCTTGCCAAGGACATTTCTGTGCACCTCATCCCAGAAACCTATCTGGGATTCCCGGCTCAGCCCAGCTTCCACCAGACCCTTGGGCATGGACCCCTCCAACCCCACGCTCTGTCCCCCACTTTCCAGGTTTGATGCAGACAGATGGGAGTCTCCTCCAGAGGAGCCAGGAGCACTTCAGGAAATTATGGGCTGGGGGGCTTCTTACTCTCACCAGTTGCTGAAATGTGGCCAGGTGAAGGCACACGTCCTCACCAGGGTGGAGACTCCACCTCACCCAGCCTTGGATCAGGAGGTGAGGCTGAACCCACAAAGCAGGGAGGGGAGGTCAGAGACCCCTCCCCACAGCCAAGCCGTTTCAGAGGCAAGGTCCCAAGGCTCCAGCCACTGGATTCTTCCAGATAAAGGACGGGGAAGACCTGCACTGGAGGTCAGAAGGCCCACAGGAGCTCTTTCCCACACAACCGGCACCACCCTGTCCCAGGAGACAGGGTCTCAGCCCAGCACGGCAGGGGCCGCGAGCCTTCAGTGAAGTCAGGGTGCAGAGACACTGCCCTGGCACCAGCTTCTCTCACCCCCATCGCCCCCACCCCTGCTGCTAAGCACAATGACAGCGGTGACTTCCTGAAGAGATCGCACAGAAAACTGCCTCCTCGACAGATTTTGCCCTCTGCAGAAGGCCTGAACTCAGCATGAGTGCAACCAATCACCTCCTAATCAAAGGTGTGCCGGGGTGGGGGAAGGGCAGGCCTGAGCACAGTCAGTGTTTCCAGACTCCTGGCCTGGCCTCTGGCAAGCTGGACACACGCTGAGCAGAGACAGCCTCTGGAGCTGGGCTGAGAGGGATGGAGCCCATGAAGGACTAAGGAGAAGCTGGCCCCACCCCAACTCTCCTCCACCCTGAAGGCTGGCCAGACATCCTCTGCTGATCAGGCATCCTCTGCTCCCCCAAAGGCTGAGCCCACCTCACGCAGGAGGCACAGGTGGTCACGGCTCCCCAAGGTACCTGGGCCACCCATTTCACACTGAGAGCCAGGAAAGGGAAGGAGGTTTGGGAGCTCCATTCCCTTTGGCTAAGTGGAAACTCCTGTGCCTGAACGAAGACAGCCCCACTAGGCTGCAAAGCCCAGTGGCCGGAACTCCCCGGAAGTCGTGGCCTCTGCTGTCATCCCACCCTTAGACCCACCTGCTGCAGAAGCGCTCAGCTCCTGAAAGTCACTCTTTGAACAGAACCTAAAACTTAGTTTCCACTGACGCATAAGTGACTGAGAATATCATAAATGCCCCTCCAGTGCCCTGCATTTTCCCAGGGCATAAAACTCCAGACCAAAGGTCAGCTGAAGTATTGAAACATCTGGAAACTATAAGCCCCAGGGCTCAATGAGAGTGGACATGTACTCTATGTGGACATCCCTGAGGAAAAACCACAAAGTGGCCTAAACTAGCCATGAACCCCTGGGCAAAGGAAGGCTACCTTCACGAATCTCCACATACCCAAGGAAAGGTGGCTCAGGCCACATCACTCCCAGGCTACCACTTTCCAAGCATCCTGGCACTTGTCCTCTCGGCCACCAGGCCAGACACCCAGCAGGGCCATTCTCTTTGCTAACTTCACACAACACTGAGACCTGACTTCAGGTAGGGACAACTCTGGGGTGACTGGGCGCTGCGTTCTGCCACCCCATGCCTTCCACATCAGCCCAAGGCTAGGCCCCCTAAGCTCCCAGACTCCAAGGCCAACTGGGGAGAGAGGCAGGGCTGCTTCCTCCCCCTTGCAATTTCCTGGTAGACCTGCCCTGCTTCCTCCCTGCCTTGCCCTGCCCGCTGTCACCCAGGGCTTGGTACACACACCCCTCTTTCTCCCAGGGTCTGGATCTCTGGCCAGGGGCTCTCTGGCCAGGCAGGCCAGTCCCAGGGAAAGCCGACTTCCCCTTTGGCTAGCACAGCCCACCGAAGCTCCTCCCCTCCCTCACTCAGGGAACTATTTCCCAGTTTGGGAAACCGCTCCAGACGTGGGACCAGGACCGGCTGCCCGAGAAGAGCCGCCTGGGAACGGGTGGACGGCCCGAGGCTCCACCTTTGATCCCGGGAGAACACCTGCAACAAGCCACTCCCACTTCCTCTTCAAGCACTCCTGCCTTCGAAAGGATCGCTCGGCCCTCACTTAAACAGGCACCCCAAGGCGCCGGGCCCGGCCCCCTCCCACATCTCCACGGCTCCCTCCCACCTCCCGCTGGCGGCCTTTTAGTCCCCGAGGCCCCTCGCTCCAATTCCCTCCGGTATCAGCTAGAGCACCGAGTGACCTCATGCTGATGACTCAGCAAGCCTCCCTCTGGGCTCTGGCACGCGAGTGACGGAGCCGGAGCCCGAGCCCGAGCCGGCGCTGGCAGGGTCTTTCCCGCCGCCCCCTACCACAGCCGCTCCCCTCCCGAGCCCGCCGCGGACCCCCGCGCCCGAGGAGCGCAGACGCGGCTACCTGATGAATCAGCAGCTACAGATCGGCCGCCGGGCCCTGACGCGGACCCCCGGGCGCCTCGCTCGACCCCACCCTTTCCTCCCAGCGCCCGGCGCTCCTCCCTCCAGGAAGCTCGGGTCTCGGAGTCCGCCCCGCACTCGCCCGGCTGTGCAGGTCCGCCGCCGCTCGCGGCCCGCCCACAGCACCCGGGCAGCAGGGGCAGGAGCTGGCTCCTGACCGCTGGGGAAATCGAGGCACGGGCCGCCAGCAGGGTGCGCGGCAGCCCCGAAACCAGCGGCCCCCGCCTCCGGGCCCCCAGCTGCCCGCTGAGCCGCGGGAGGAGCTCGACCCGCGCGCCCCCTCAGCCCCCGCCGCCCGGGCCCGCCGCCGCCGCCCGCCGTCGCCCGCCGCCGCCGCCGCCGCCGCACTCACCACACTGCGGGCCCGGCGGGCCGAGGCCGGGGCGGGGCGGAGCCGCGCGCGCTCCGAGGCCGCGCGGGGCTGGGACCGGCGAGAGGGGTCCGGGCCCGGGGCTCGGGGGACTCTCCGCCTGCGCGGGCCGGGCAGAGCGCGCTGGGAAGGCCGGGCCAGATCAGGCTCGGGATCCGCCGCCGCCGCCGCCGCCGTTCCACAGACGTCACATGATGTTTGGTCACGTGGGCTCCATTCATGAAGCGGCGACGCGGCCGGCGGGCGCTTAAAGGGGAAGGCGCGGCGGCGGGCGGGCGAGTCGCGCGTGCGCAACGCGCGCGCCGTCGCCCCTAGCAACACTGGCTGGCGCGCGCCGGGTGGGGTCTCACGGGCCGGTCCCCACCCCCAGCCCCCGGGATCCTGAGCCCGCTCCCGCCTAGCCTGTCTCTTGCGCGAGCGGTCCCGGGCCCCTGCGCAAACTCGCGGGCGCCGGCGGCGTTTTCCAGCTCGAGTGCGCGAGCGAGGGCGGGCTCCTCGTGCGTCCCCTGGAGTGGTGGCGGCGCCTGCCCCACTCCTGCCCGACAGAGGCGGTTTTGCGTTGGGACGGCGCCGCCGGGGCCCCGCGATTCCAACTCGAGGGTCCGGGAGTGGGGCGGGGCGGGGACGGCCTGGCGGCTCACAGCAGCTAGGAGTGACTCCAGCCCGCCGCCGACCCCAAGCTTCCCGGGTCCCTCCTGCGCCACGTGTGCCCAGAGCTCCGCGCTGAGCTCGGCCGCTCCACCAGGGGAGCTCTCCCGGCTGTGGGAGGCGCCCAGCGGGAGGGGCGAGGACTCGGGGAGAAGGGAAACTGAGGCGGACCCTGCTTCTGGACTTTTACTGCACCCTTTTCCCTTCGCAGCTGTGAAGCCGGGAAGGGGAAGGGTGGCCACCCCTCCAGCAGATGAACGGGAGGAGGGAGGGGCGGGGACGGGCTGTGGAGTCCTCCTGGGCTCCATCGGTCAATCCGTGAATGATACAGGTGGACAGAGAGGCCTGTCCCGGAGTCCCGAAGCCGCGCGGTGTAAGGCTCAGAAGCGTCCCCAGGCCCGTCCCTGCCAGACCCCAGGACCTCATCCCGGCCCCACAGCACGAGGTTGCCGTGTGCTCTGTGGGGCTGCATCTGGCTCTTACGGTTGTGTCCCTAGCCATTAGGGACCTGTACCCCCTGCTTTGGGCACAGCCCGAGTGTCACAGGCTATAGGGCCATGATATGCTCCTGGTGTGGCTTCGGAGGCCTCGACCTTAGTGTACAAAACAGCACACGGGGCCCTGAGGCCGGGAGTGCAGACCTGTCCCGGGTCCCGTCCTCATCCTCACACCACACTGGGCTGGCGCAGGGAGGGCGCCTTGGGCCGCTGGCCAACCTGCTCTGCGGGAGGGTGAGGTCGTGCCTTGCTTGGCTGTGAGGGCTGGGTCCACGCAGCGGGGACCTGCCCCCCTACCCAGTCTCCTCAGGACCCGCCCTCGGTGCCACACAGCGGGAGCTGGAGCCTCAGCGGTGCCCTCAGGAGCCAGGGATGATTGGCCCTGGGGCTGGCGGCCCCTACTCTGGGGCTGGCGCTCCCCATGCTGTTCCCACTCATGTCTGGCACCCCGACTCCTCCTCACAGGGTCGAGCCCGCTCTCATTTACACATCAGCATGGACTGGGAACGAATTTATGAATCATCCCCACTGTGGTGCTGTCTTCTACTCCTAGGAAGGAGCCTCACTCCTCCCCTCACTGGTCACTGTCAGAGATGGGTAGGATGGGGGGGAGGACACTCAGGGAGCTGCCCAGGCTCCTTTGCTGCCCATCACCCCAGAATCTTCTTGGGGTGGGTGGGGTCCCAGGTCACCTGCGGAGTAGCAGATGGTGGTTTGTAGAGAAGGTGTTGAGGTAGGGGAGGTGCCAGGGGATACAGCCTAAGCCAAGCCCCCAGGAGCTGTCTCCCCATACTTCCAGAGAGCCCAAGGCATTCTGTGGTCAGTGAGGACCGGCAATGGCTCTGCACAAAGATCTCCTCACCTGCCCAGCAGCTCCTGGCCAGCTCCCCATGGAGAGCCTGGACACTTGTCCCTAGAAATAGTGGTGCAGCTGTGTTTGGGCCAAAGTCCGTGAGGCCACCGGAACAGCAAAAGGCTACTCTACCGAGAGGGATACTCAAGACAGGCCTGCGGGTTTCTGAGCATCCCTCTCACTCCACACAGTCATCTCCACAACCAGCTGTAAGTGCCGCCTTGAAGGCCTGGCTCCCTGTCTGGACTTTTCGGCACCTCCGTGAGCTCATTTCCTGTTGCAGCTGGACGCCTCCCTCCCACAGGCACCCCCCAGCACCCTCTGGCCAGGCTGCGCCTTCTGTGGACTGACCTGAGGACCCCGTTGGTTCCTCCTGAGAGCAGCAGGTGCTGGCGTCCACACCCAGAGAGGTGGGTGGGATCGGCAGGAGTCCAGTCCAGCCCTGGTCTCCAGGCAGGTCCCTCCCAGGGTGGACATTTCCCATCTCTGCCTGGTCAGGGGTTGCTGACCCATTCATTCTGGAGCCTGAGCCTGTCCTGCACAAGCACCATGGACAGGGGTCAGCTAGGCACTGGAGAGGTGTGGCAGAATTGGGCAGGGCAAGGGCCGCAATGGGCAACCCAGAATCCGGGCAATTCCAGCCAAGAAACCAGCAGACCAGGTACGGTGTCTCACACTTGTAATCCCAGCACTTTGGGAGGCAGTGGGAGGATCGATTGACCCCAGGGCTGGGCAAGGTGGTGCACGCCTGTAGTCCCACCTACTCAGGAAGCTGAGGTGGGAGGGTCACTTGAGCCCAGGAGTTGCATGCAGGCTGCAGTGAGCTGTGGTCATACCACTGCAGTCCAGCTTGGGTGACAAAGACCCTATCTCTTTAAAAAAAAAAAAAAAAAAAAAAGGTAAAGTAAAAGTAAAATGAAATAAAAAATCAACTGGGGCAGAAGCTGAGCCAAGCAGAGGCGGCAGCTCCTCCATCAGGGCTTACCTGGCCTGCTGGTGACTCACTCCAAACTGCTTCATTTTTGGAGGAGGCTTTCCAGAACTGAGAGGTGTCAGAGCTGCTGGTAACAGGGGCAGGGAAGGCACCATCCAGCCAGCCCGCAGCCCCATGGAGGGCTCCTCTGCCTGGCAGCATTTCCACGCTTCCCAGCAGGATTCATGGGTCCTTGCCCCCCAAAGCAATCTCCCTCCTCGACCTGCTGCAGACCCACATGAAACGTGTTCCTACCCAGCTTGGGTCTGTCCTCACACTCTCAGTGGCTTCCTGGGTGTCCACCTCCCCACAGCCTGCCTCACATACCTCCCCAGACTTCTCACTCATGTCAAGAGCCTGTGGACTCTGTCTGGCTCTGAGTCCCCACCTCTGGTCTCTGCTTAATCAGGAACCACAGCAGAAAGGCTCCTGGGGCCCACCTGCTGAAGCAAATGCCTCCGCACACCTCCCCACCTCCCTGTGCTTCCTCTGGGGACCAAGACCTGTCTGCCTCACTTGAAACCCATGTCGCCTGCTGCCTTCCCTCGTGTCCCAGGACCAGAAGCACCTTTGACAGCTCTGTGCCCCTCATCTTTCTCTGCTTCAGCAACCTGAGAGTCGGTGCTGGCAGGGAAACTGCCTTTGGCGCAATGGAAACAGTCAGGGACAGCCTTGGTCCTGGGGCAGGCATGTGGCCTGTGGGACGATCTCTTCTGGGGGTACCTCTGCCCGGGCGGGGGGAGCCAGGATCTTTGCTGGGGTAGGGGTGATTGTGTTGCTCACAGCCCTGATGCAGGTAGATTCCTCACCCGTCCTGATCCCACGTCCACCCACACGGGGAGCCTGCAGGGACTCTCAGCCCAGTACTGGCCATCTGTGTCCCCCACCTAGCTCCTGCACTGCCAGATCCCAGCCAGACAGCAGATGCTCACCCCATCTACCCTCCCCTTTGTGCCTGAGTGTGGTGGGTGCTCAGAATGGTGGGGAAGGGCCAGGACTCGCCACCGTGGCAGTTGTGGTGGAGGGTGCAGCCATGTCATCTGCCCTTCTGCAACGTCTTCTCCCTGTTCCCTGCATGTCTCCCCTCCTTCAGAGGAGAAGGGCTGGATGCTGTCCCCCAAGCGCCCCTCCACACACCTCGTACATGTCAAGTAGGGTTCTGCAGTGGGTCTGTGGGGTCTCTGGAAATGAGTTCCTGGGATGAAGCTCCCAGAAAGCTGCTCAGCTCTCCTGACACCTACATACCCTGACCCCCCCCCCCAGCAGGCCCTGCCCCCATGCATACCCTGGACCCCTCTGCACACCTGGACCCCTCTGTATACCCTGTGGCCACCTGGCCCAGCTCCCCTCACAGTGTGCACTGCCTCTGGAGGGAAGGGGGGCCTCATTGTGCTGTCTCCATGCTCAGTGTGTTGGTTGAAGGAATCCAACCCTCAGTAACTCCTCCAATCTGGTGGGCCTCCTGGGATGGCTGATCGTATTTGTTCACTTGACTGGGCCACAGGGTGCCTGGGAGTTTGGTCAAACATTATTCTGTTTCTGGTAGGGGGTTGGTTTTGCATGCGACTAACACTTGTACCTGTAGACTTTTGCATTTTAATCAGTAAGGCAGATGCCCTCCAAGATGTGGGCAGGCCTTGTCTCCTCGGTGGAAGGCCCCCACTATTCCATCCACAGTAACCACCCTCCCTCCCAGGCAGATCCTCCCTCCTCATGTGGCAGAATGAGAAGTTACGGCACCGGGGGCTGGAAACAAATTTATAAAACTTAAAGGGCCAGGACACAGGTGACAGCACCCTACCAGGCAGGTCAGGAGCTGAAGGCGATGGCCACAGGAAGTTCACCAGCAACCCAAGGACACCTTTCCCCAAATGTCCATGGCATCTGGGTGCTTGGCAGCCAACAGGAGCTGTGGCCCTTCACACTAGGCGTGGGATGCCTGGGACCCTCTGGTCCTTCTTACATGGGAAGGAGAGGTTTCTACTTGAGTGGAGAGCAGGGAGTGGGTAGGAGGCAGGGTGGGATCCCACCTCCGCTGAGCCTTCACAGAGGGGGTCCTTGACCTTTGCACTCAGGAAGGAGCCCACACCAGCTGACACTGGGGTAGGAGTGGGTGAAGACCCTCTGGGCTCCTGAGCTCTAGAGGAAGGTGGTCCTGACATGGTTTGGGAGCAAAGGAGAAAGGAGGTTAAGGTTGGGGAATCCACCCCTGTTCTGGGCTGGGAAGCACTTGGAGATCACAGAAATTTCCAGTGAGAATTGATGAGGCTCCTCCCTGGCTATGTCTCCAGTTGGCCCCCTGCAGTAATCTGGGCCACAGGCAGTGGGCCACTTCGGGGACCCCCTATCTCCTCTAGTGAGGAGAGAAGAGAAGGTGGAGGCAGGACGGTGGGCAGGCAGGACGCGTCAATCCTTCTTGCCTGCTGGGGCCAGGCTGTGGGGGAGCAGCTTGGTGTGGCCAGAAGGCGACAGAGAAGCCCCTGCAGGGGAGTCCAGCTTCACCTTGTCCAGAATGGTCTTCTTGATGGCAGCTGGGGACACCTGCTCCTGGTCAGCCATGGACTGCAGCTCCCTGGAGAAGTGGGAGAGGTTGGGTTCGGAACACAAGTGTGCACCCGGGACGTGGGAGCGAAGCCACAGCTCCCAGTGCCAGTTAGGCCCAGGCGATGCAATCACCCACACCTCAGCACCTTCCATTCCCTCTGCCAGTGACCCACTCCTGCACAGCTGCTCAGCTCCCTCTCACCTCGTTCGAATCAGCCTGGCATCACCAAATCTCCCCACAGTTTCCCCCAGACTGAGTCCTCATGGTCCCACCATGGGTTGTGGGTTTATGCCCATTTCCCCTGCAGGCTGGAGGTGAGGCCAGGAACCCTGTGTTCCCCTCACTGTCACATGCTGGCACTCAGCAGAGTCTGAGGGTGTCTGGGCTGGAGAGCGGCCAGTGTGGTGAGAAAGATGCCCTCACCCACCCTGCAAACCTGAACTGGGAACAGCAGCTCCCAGCCTGGCCCTGCCTTTGACCAGGCAAACAGCAAACTCCGTCTCTCTCCTGCTCTTTGCTTCTCTTTCACTTTCCATGGAGTTTTCCTTGTGCCTGGATGCTACTGCATGTCCGGCTGGTCTAACTTACTTAATCCCCCAGTGAGAGAAGGAAGAAAGTGGAACCTGGCCCACAGAGGTTTCCTGATGTGCCTGGCCACCCTGCCACCCCACTGGTGTGGCCCCCGGCTCGAATAACCCTCCTGGCTGTGACAACAGTGAACCTATGTGGGGAGCACAGGGCAGGGCATCTGGGTCCCTCTGTGGACGTCCCCTCCTCGCAGAAAATGGAAGGTGGGGGGCACTGCCCACAGTAATCCCCCCAGGGAACCTCAGGGCCCCCCGTGTCCTGCCCAACGCCAGGCCAGAGCTCAATACATATCTGCTGAGTGTGTGAACGAGCAGATGTGTGTAAGATGGAGGCCTCTGACACGCCAGGACTGGTAAGCAGGGATGCAGGCAGATCAGGGGCCCACCGTGTGCGGATGCAGGAGGCCTCCACGGCGTTGATAAGCAGGGAACGGAAGCCCCCACTTTCCAGCACGTGCAAGGCATGGATGGTGGCCCCACCAGGAGAGCAGACGTGGTCCTTGAGCTGGCCTGGGTGCTGTTCTGAGTGCAGCAGCATCTTGGCAGCCCCCTGCAGCCAGAAGGTTGACGGCTGTGGGCACCCACCTGCCTCTGCAGGGCACTGCCCCAGCCACCGCAGCACCCGCTGACTCCCCACTCAGTTGCTCCCAGTGCAGCCCCACTAGAGGGTCAGGAAACACACTGACCAGGAGGGCCTGGGCCCCGAGGCGGACTGCCAGGCGCCTTGGAAGCCCCATCTTCACGCCCCCATCAGCCAGGGCATCCAGGGCTGTGAACGCCTGTGGGGAGAAGGCACCCTGAGCCTCTGTCCTGGGCCTCTCCTCCTTCCCCTCTGGGCAAGCTCCAGTTCCCACAGCCTTGGAGCCCTCTACCCTGGTCCTCCCAGGGGGGCAGAGACAGATGCACCCTGTGGTCTTGGGAAGTATCTGCTCCCACCAGCTGCCCCTACAGTCCTCACGTAGGCAGGGCCGCTGCCACTGAGCCCCGTGACAGCGTTGATCAGGTCCTCCTCCACCTCTGTGCAGAAGCCCACGCTGCTCAGCAGCTGCTCCAGGAGCCTCCCATCTTCCACCTGGGCATGTGTGCCTGTGGCATACACGGTGGCCCCCTCCCGCACCACGACTGGAGTATTGGTCATGCATCGGATGACCCTGGGGCCTGGCCGAAATGCTGACAGCTTCTGGAGGGGAAACCAGTGTGTCAGTCTGGCCTTGGACATAGTGCCTAGATGCACTTACCCCACCAAGCAATGCCTGAGTTCTCCCGGTGGGCTGGGACACTGCAACCCTTTTGCAGATGAAAACGGAAGCGCTGAGGGCCAGGGCTCCAGCCCACCTTCTCCACACCCCGCTGGGCCCACAGTGCTACCTTCTCAATGGAGCTGATGGTGACGCCGGCCGCGCAGGACACCACAATGTGCCTATCCTCGATGTCAGTGCCTATCTCATCCAGGATGAAGGGGATAATGTGTGGCTTCACGGCCAGGAAGAGCACATCACTGTGCTGCACTGTCTCCTTGTTGTGGGGTGTCAGCTTCACCCCTATCTTCTGCGGGAGGCAACACGTGGGCTCAGCCTGGTCCTATGACTGTCTGTACCCCCACAAATCCAGAGAATGCTGGAGTTGGGGGTGGGCAGGGCTGGGGGCTCAGGGCTCGGACCACCCCCTCGATTACCCTTCTCACCCAGAAATTGAGGGAAAACTCTTTGTGGAATGTGTTCCTGTTGCAGACAGAAAAAGAGCCTCCATCCACGCCACCACCCTGTCACCCGTCTCAGACTGCCGACCCAGACCCCTGCCCTCCACATGTGAGTGGTGGTCTCCAGTGGTGTTCCTGCCATCCCCAGGTGTGTTTTTTGGCTGCCAGGCTGTGGACCCACCTGCCAGGCCCCCAGAGGAGCCCTGCTCAAACTTGAACCCTGTGCAGGGAACTGCATTCCAGAACAACACCCTCCCATCAGCTGTACACATTCCCACCACCCAGCTCCCAGGAGCAATCGGCATGGTAAGGAGGCAGGAGACCCCAGCCTAGGGGCCCTACTCTCACTGGGGTGGGCGCTGCAGCATACACTCCTGCCTCTCCATACCCAGCCCCACAGGGACTCATTCTCCTTCCTTCCTTCCACCTGCACCTACCCTGAGGGCAGAAACTGTGTCCAGGTCCATGTCTGGGGAGCTGGCCATTATCTTGTGGGCAGCCAGGACGCCTGAGGGGGAAAAGAGTTCCTCTTCATTGCCAGTTCTGGCCTCCGTCCCTCCCTATTCCCAGGAAGGAGGGTAAGACAGCACACCTAAAGCCCCAAAGACACACAAGCTGCCAGTTCCCCCAGGACTCAGGCCTTGAGACCCAGTCCCGGACATTCAGCCCCCAGTCCTGCAGAAGGGGAAAGAGGCCAGCCTCTCCCACTGGGCCTTACCGTCCCCCACCCAGGGGCCTACCTGCTGCTGTGAAGCCCTTGGCCAGGGCAAAAGCCAGCTGGCCAGCACCGATGAAGCCCACGCTCATCCTGTCCGGAGACCCCTGGCCCAAAGCCCCCACAGTTGGCACCGGCTCTGCAGAGGCAGCTGCGGGACGAGACCGACAGGATCAAGAGCAAGTTGGGGGGGCAGTGCCAGCATGGCCGCTCCTCCCACAGCCGGGTGCCCACCTCTCGTGATCCCAGCTGGTCTAACTTTCCACTTTGCTGTCCGTAGCCCCAGCCCGTTAACTGCTCCGGGACCCCTGGACAGAGCGGCGATCCCCGGGCTGCTGCCGAGGGTCCTGGACCCACTGGAGGGGTCGAGGCTCCGCAGAGGAAGGGACTGGAGGGGGAAAAGTCCAGGGACTGCCCGGCGCCCGGGGGTCCCCCGTCTTGGCTCCCACCCCGCCCCGAACTGGGCAACCGTCGCTACCCACCCGGCGGCCGCCGCCCACCAGTCCCAGAGCCCGATCCCAGCCCAGTACCCCGAGCAGGTCGTCCCCAGCCCGCAGCCCCGCGCCCGCCACGCGGCACCCACACCCTGGCCCCGCCCCCGTCGCGCCAGCAAATCCAGGCGCGGCGACCAGGCGCTGGCCAATCAGAGCGCGCGTCGGCGCCGGAGCGGTTGCATCATCCGCGGGCCCCCTTCCACGCCGCCCGCCGGACCCGCCTCTCGCGCGACCCGCGGGACCCCCCGACGCCCGGACAGACACCCTCTCAGGCACGCACCCCTCCACTCGCGGCCCCCTACACGAGCTTCTCTGAATAGCGCTTCCCGGGACCTGCACGAGGGGTCGGAGGACGCTGGCGGAGGGGCGGTCCGAGGGACGCCTGCCTGTGAGGGTCGTCTGCGTGTGAGGGGCGCCCGCGTGTGAGGGGAGCCCGCGTGTGAGGGGTGCCCCCGCGTGTGAGGGGCGCCCGGGCGTGAGAGGAGCCCGCGTGTGAGGGGCGCCCGCGTGTGAGGGGAGCCCGGGTGTGAGGGGCGCCCGCCTGTGAGGGGAGCCCGCCTGTGAGGGAAGCCTGCGTGTGAGGGACGCCCGGGTGTGAGGGGAGCCCACCTTTGAGGGGAGCCCTCCTGTGAAGGGGCGTCTGCCTGTGAGGGGAGTCCGCCTTGAGGGGCGCTTGTGAGGGGCTCTCCATGCAAGGCTTTGTCTTGGGCCAGCGGACACGGACACATCGAGCTCGTGTCGCTGGGTGCAGGGCCGGCGCTCTCTGGGAATTTCTGGGAATTGATCGCTTCTGCCATTGAATTTAGAGAAGCCCTGCTCCAGAGCGTTCTCCTCCCCCTCCTCCTCCTCCTTTTGGTAGGGATAGGGTTGAAAATAATTTCCCAAGTGGAAGCATTTTAAATATATCACTATTTCAGCTGGGCACGGTGGATCACACCTGTAATGCCAGCACTTTGGGAGGCTGAGGCGGCAGATCACCTGAGGTCAGGAGTTTTGAGACCAGCCTGGGCAACATGGTGAATCCCCGTCTCTACTAAAAATACAGAAAAATAAAATTAGCTTGGTGTGGTGGCTCACTCCTGTGATCCCAGCTGCTGGAGAGGCTGAGGCAGGAGAATCGCTTGAACCCAGGGGGCGGGGAGGTTGCTGCGAGCTGGGATCAGGCCACTGCACTCCAGCTTGAGCAACAGAGGGAGACTCCGTGTCAAAAAAAGAAAGAAAGAAATTGGCCTGACCCTTCAGCCACGGGCACTACCATCTGAGCTTCCTCTAGCTGGGCACACGGTGGCGCTCCACCAGCAAACCCAGGAAGCCGATCCCATCAAGCCCCAGCTCCCAGGCTGCCCGCAGCATCTCCCTGCCCTGAGTTTTAGGGAAAGTGGAGCTCCAGTCACTTCCCCGTGAGGACATTCGAGGAGTTCATCTGAGCCAGGCCTTCGTTTAGGCTTCTGGATAGTCAGAGTTCCTGTAAGTGGCAGCATTAAAGGGCGAAGTCAGAAGTGATCGCTGACAGCCCATCCCCCTGCCAAGGAGTGACAGGAGCTGCCTTTTGTTTTTCTTTTTGTTGTTTTGAGATGGAGTTTCACTCTTGTTGTCCAGGCTGCAGTGCAGCGGCGCGATCTTGGTTCAACGCAACCTCTGCCTCCTGGGTTCAAGCGATTCTCCTGCCTCAGCCTCCAGAGTAGCTGGGATTACAGGCATGTGCCACCACACCCAGTTAATTTTTTATTTTTAGTAGAGATGAGGTTTCTCCATGTTGGTCAGGGTGGTCTCAACTCCCAACCTCAGGTGATCTGCCCGCCTCGGCCTTCTGAAGTGCTGGGATTATAGGTGTGAGCCACCACGCCTGGCTGGAGCTGCCTTATGTTTTCCAAGCTGTTTCTCAGATGATGACAGGCTGTTCTAGTATATCATTTCAGAAGGCCTGGGATGCTCCTGCAGCAGCGGCAGGGCCACGCGTTCTAGCTATCTGTCAATCTGGTCCCCCCATGTGGACACGTAATGACCACCACCAACACTGGGAGGCCTCTGTGTGGTGGCCACGGGAGGAGCTTGTCCAGATGGATAGCTCAAACCTGGGGCACGAAGCCTAGCTTTGCCATGGCGCTTTCAGATCCAGTTTCAACATCACGTTATCACCAAGTGATAAAAGCAGGTACTGCTTTTACCTAAAAACCCAAAACTCAACATGGGCAGCCCCATGGGCTAAGGATACACTGTCAACAGGACTGACTCTGAAGCAAGCCACCCAGCCTTGGTTCCCTCCCCTTCCTTTCTCTTTCTCAGGACCTTTGAGATTTAGTAATAGGTTGGTGGTATGTTGGGGGCAGAAGGCCACCGGACAGGGAGGAAACTGGGAAGTTGCTGACAACTCATTTCAGAATTCTGGCCAGCAAAGAAAGGAGAGAAGGAGGCCAGGTCTCCCCTGGAGTCAGGAGGCAAGTGGTCCCTGTGCCCCTCCCCACCGCCCTCAGCCAGCGGCAGACCCCACAGCTGACTGCCCTTGTCTGGGATCTGCCACTGAGCCCAAAACACCCACCCACTCTGAGTAAAGGACCTCTGTCAGACCCTGTCTGTTGCTAACACAAGCGAGCCCCTCCCCAGCGGCCCACAGAGGCCCTTCCTCACATCCTGGCAGCGGCACAGGTGCGACTATGGGGACCGCAGTCCAAAAGGAGCAGCCATGTGTCTGTCTACCTTAATGTCCAGAGCCTCCAGAGACGCCCAGATGGGTGTGGGGGGAAGGAGGTGAGCGCTGAGGGCCTCTGGGAGAGATGGGCATGAGCCACAGGCCCATCTGAGCCAGACTGGCCTGTCACCCCTCTAAGGCAGAAGACACTGCCTGCCCCATCCCCAGGAGGCTGCTCAGACCCTCAGCCTGCCCTGCACCGCAATCCTGGAACACACCCAGGGCCACTTTCTTCTTCAGCCTTCCCCTAGAGCATGCTGAGAGGGGTCGCCGGGAGCGGCAGGTGCCCACAGACCCCTCAGAAGAGACTGCTGGGCCAGAGGCAGGGTGTGTCTAAACATCAGCATTTATTTTGTGCTCAAGGACGTCAGGGCCTAGTCAATGGGCTGAGGGGCTGTGGTGCCACCGCCCATCTGGCTTGGGCTCAGGGGGGCCAGTGGGTCGGCTCCAGGCTGGTCCAGGCTGGGCTGGGCTTCTGTGCAGGAGAAACTGACTGGAGCGTGGAGGGCGACAGCTCCAGTGTCAGGAGTGTCTGGCAACTGGACCCTTGAGCAGAGGTGATCACTGCCCAGACTGTGTCCAGCGGCCACCCTCAGCCGGGCTCCCTCCCAGTGCCATGGGTGCCACTGGGCCACAGCTGAAGCTGCTTCACCATGACTGATGGTGGGTGTCTGGGTGGGGTTCCATGGCTGGGGCAGAACCATCTCCTCCCCGCACACGGTGCACTTGGTGCCACTGGCCTCTACAGGCTCTTCCAGGCCACCTGCGCCACCTCCAGCCTGCGAACGCCGGAGGCAGCCTGGTTCCACCATAGCACAGTCTTAGCTCTGGTTCCAAAGGCTGTGGCCAGTAGCCCAGAGGCTTCCCAAAGTTGAGTGGGAGAGGCTGGTCCAGATTTCTGGCTCCTTGTCTGTGAGCTGGCACAGCCCCTCAAGCGAGCCCCTCCTCCCAGGGTTCTGGGAGCTGCCCCTCCGAGCCAGGAGGTGGTTCTGGCTCCCCATGCCCCTCCCTACCCTTGCCTGGCCCAGGTGCTCTCCTGAGTTTGTCTCCTCTGGAAATCATTCTTTTTTTAGCTTGCTTTAGCCAGCCTGAGTGTGGTCTCCAGACACTACTGGAGGTAATGGGTGCCTTGCAAATTCTTCCAGCCTAGTGTCCCCAGCTGCAGAATGGGTCACAAGAGCAGCTGCTTTAAGTTTTCCCTGTGTTGCAGTGACCAGCACTGAGCTCCAGGAGTGCTGGGAAGTGGTGAGAGAGCGAGCTGGGGATTGGCCGAGGGGAGGCTCTCCCTGCCTCTGCTCTGGGCCTCGGCCCCACTGCCCTGCCCCGTCCCTCTGTCCCTCTCTGAGCCCACCCTGGAAGTCGGGGAGCGACCTCTCCCAATGCACTTCATCTACCCTGAGCTCTTGGCTTCCCTTCTGCTCACTACTTGACACCTTGGTTCACCTGAGTCCACCTCGAGGGGCCTGGAGATGCTGGCCAGAGAGTGGAGGTGGGCAGCTGCTGCTGTGGGCTACAGGCTGGGCACGAAGCGAATCCTCTGGGAGTAGGCAAGGTCAATGATGTACAGGAGCAGGTTGATGTAGGTGAAAATGGCCACCACCAGCTGGCTGTCCCAGGGACAGCTGCCCCGAGTGCAGTCGGGGGGCCGTCCAGGCTCACCGTACTTGGGATCAAAACAGAAGACTGGCCAGATCACGGCAGCGCTGAGGTACAGGAGCACAGCCAGGAAGGTGTACACCACCACCAGCCGGTCAAAGGGGCAGCCCAGGCCCCCTGTGTGGCCCATCACACTCAGGACGACCACGGCCACCGTGGCCAGGAAGCACAGGCTGTAGACGGCCACGCACCACTGGGTGGCCACGTAGCGCCCGTAGCGGCTGTCATGGACCAGTGCCCCAAAGATGATGCAGGCCACAAAGGCCTGGACGATCTTAAGCAGCCCCGACAGGGTGGCCATGTAGCTGGTCACCTGGCCGGGCCGAGCCCGCGTCAAGGCTACCTCCACAGCGTAGGCCAGGAAGAGGAGTCCGGCAAAGACGCTGGCTGCCAGACGGAAGTCCCTGGCAGCACAGCCGGCGGGCTTGGGTGGGCACTCCCACTGGGCGAAGTATAGCGGATACAGGACCGCAGCTGTAGCGCACAGCAGGGTGGCCAGCATGGCGAAGGCAGCCGTGAAGTTGCCCCAGGAGAGACGGAGGCAGCCATGGAGCCTTGTGAACTCGCAGGCCACCACCAGTGCAGAGACAGCGAAGCAGAAGCCCCAGGCAGCCATGCAGAAGGTGCCCTGGACGCCCGTGAAGCCGCCCCGGTGGGCCACCAGGCTGAAAGTGGTGCAGCCAAAGGCCAGCTGCAGCACGCGGGCCGTGCCTACGGGGGACATCACGGCACCCAGGTGCAGGTACGCACCCTCAGGGGGCTCCATGCTGCTGCCCATGTCGGCGGCCACGTTACCTACTCACACAGTGCCCCAAGGCCCTGGGGTCCCTGCTGGGCCAAGGCCCCTCAGTCCCTTGCAGTAGTGGTAGGTGCCCGCGGCCTGCAGAGGCGGTGAGGACGGTGACATTGCAGCAGGGCAGCCTCTCTGCTGCCTATGTGAGGCAGCTCCCCCCAGTCCTATAAATAGACAGCGGTGATCAGAGCCCCAGAATAGCAGCCCACGTGCCTGTCCCCCTCTTAGACAGATATTTGACCTCTGGTCCCCTGTGGAGCCCCTGCCAGGACCATTAACCCATAGGCTGCTGGCGTCACCCCACCTCCGCCTCCCTGCCTCCCGCCTCTGCCTCCCGCCTCCCACGCACCTGCATCTGTCAATCTGGTCAGCTGGTTGCACGCTTGTGGGGGAGGGGAGGGAGATGGAGGGGAGCAGAGAGCATGCGGGTCCCCACAGGGTAACCCCAGCTCCAACAGCCTCCAGGGCCAGCCGCATGGGGGAGGGGCGCAGGAGGCAGGAAGGCGGCAGCTAGGGATCCCGGGCTCCTGGGGATTTTCCCCAATATTTACCCCACCCCTTCCGGACAGCAGTATGGTTCAGAGCCTGCGCGGGCTTCAGGACCCTGCTGCCATTGCCCGGGCCTCGAGGGGCTGTGCTGCAGCGGCGGGGGTAGCAGAGCATGGAGACCCTGGCTTCTACTCCTCAAGGGCCCCCCTCCCCACCCTCATTCCATCTCGTCCCTAGCCCGCCTGCAGCAGAGACATTTGACTGTTAGTTCTTGTCTGCAGGGATCAATTTGGAGCTCTTCACTTGTCCTTCACATTAAATACCTAGAAAAACACTCAACTCTCCTTTTTTTTGAGACAGAGTCTCACTCTTTTGCCCAGGCTGGAGTGCAGTGATGCGATCTCAGCTCACTGTAACCTCTGCCTTCCAGATTCAAGAGGTTCTCCTTTGTCAGCCTCCCGAGTAACCGGTAACTGGGATTACAGTGCCTGCCACCACGCCCAGCTAATTTTTGTATTTTTAGTAGAGACGAGGTTTCACCATGTTGGCCAGGCTGGTCTTGATCTCTTGACCTAGTGATCCTCCTGCCTCAGCCTCCCAAAGTGCTGAGATTATAGGCATGAGCCACTGGACCTGGCCCCTCACCTTTTTTTTTTTTTTTTTGAGACAGGGTCTAGCTGTCACCCAGGCTAGAGTGCAGTGATGAGATCATGGCTCACTGCAGCCTTGACCTCCCAGGCTCAAGTGATCCTCCTGCCTCCCCTTTTTATTTATTTAACCACCTGCAATCACTCCCAACTCTTCCATTTTTAAGCCAAAATATGAAATGTTTTTGAAAAGGAAAAAAAGATTTCTTACTAAATTTCATACATGCTCTGGCCCAATCAATATAGGAAAAGAGAAAGAAAAATTGCCTGTAATTCCATTACCTGGATTCAACCACTTTGGACATGGTCCAGTATATCCTTGTAGGTATTTACTGAACTTTTTAGTTAGAAAAACAAATCCACAGAAGGGTTGCAAAATAGCGCAACAAACATTCATATACCTTTCACCTAGATTCAAAACTCATTGAGATTTTGTCATGTCTGAGATCTCTCTCCCCCCAGACACCTCATTAATTACTTAATTAATTGTGCAAATATGACAATACAACCCTAGATTCCACAGACCCGGTCTTCCTAAGAACAAGGCTGGCCAGGCACGATGGCTCATGCCTATGATCCCAGGACTTTGGGAGGCCAAGGCAGGCGGATCACCTGATGTCAGGAGTTCAAGACCAACCTGGCCAACATGGTGAGCCTCCATCTCTACAAAAAATACAAATATTAGCTGGGCATGGTGGCAGGAGCCTGTAATCCAAGCTATTTAGGAGACTGAGGCAGGAAGAATCTCTTGAACCTGGGAGGCAGAGGCTACAATGAACTGAGATCTTGCCACTGCACTCCAGCCTGGGTGAAAGAGACCCCTTCTCAAAAAAAAAAAAAAAAAAAAAAAACAGGGTTATTCCTCCATAGAACCTCAGCACACTGACACATTCCAGAAATTTAAGAATGATCACAATACAATTCATGGTTTAGATTCAGTTTTTCCCACTTGTCCTCAAAATACATGTTACAGCTTTTAAAATTTTTTCATGAAGCTCTGATTAGGGATTATGCATTGTGTGTGGCTGTCATGCCTCTCAGGGGGCTGTGTTCTCAAATAGTCTCCACTTTTATTTTTTTGAAAGAGAGTCTCACTCTGTCACCCAGGCTGGAGTACAGTGGTACAATCACCACTCACTGCAACCTCGAACTCCTGCCCTCAAGCCATCCTCCCACCTCGGCCTCCTCAGTAGGTGAGACTATAGTTTCAAGTCACCACTCTGGGCTAATGTTTGTATGTTTTGTAGAGATAGGGTCTCTCTATGTTACCCAGGCTAGTCTCTATCTCCTGGCCTCAAGCAATCCTGCCACCTCAACCTCGCACATGTCTAGGATTACAGGCATGAGCCAACCACCGCACCTGGCCTCCACTATTTTTTTGATATGGAGTGTCGCTCCGTCGCCCAGGCTGGAGTGTAGTGGCTCAATCTTGGCTCTTGCAACCGCTATCTAGCAGGTTCAAGCGATTCTCCTGCCTCAGCCTCCCCAGGAGCTGGGACTACAATCGCCTGCCACCATGCCTGGCTAACTTTTGTATTTTTAGTAGAGACAGGTTGCTATGTTGTCCAGGCTGATCTCAAACTCCTGAACTCAAGTGATCTGCTCACCGTGGTCTCCCAAAGTGCTGGGATTACAGGTGTGAGCCACCACACTCGGTCACTTTTTAAAAATTTTTTATTATTTTATTTTATTTTATTTGAGACAGGGTCTTGCTCTGTTGCTCAGGCTAGAATGCAATGATGAGATCTCAGTTCCCTGTAACCTCTGCCTCCCGGGTTCAAGCAATCCTACCACCTCAGCCTCCCAAGTAGCTAGGACCATAGGCGTGTACCACCACATCTGACTAATTCTTTGTATTTTTTGTAGAGACAGAGTTTCGCCATGTTGCACAAGCTGGTCTCAAACTCCTAGAGGAATAGCTGGGATTACAGGTGCCTGCCACCACACCCAGCTAATTTTTGTATTTTTAGTACAGATGGTTGGTTTTGCCATGTTTGCAAGGCTGGTCTAGAACTCCTGACCTCAGGTAATCCACCCACCTCAACTTCCCAAAGTGCTGGGATTATAGGCGTGAGTCACTGTGCATAGCCACACTTTTTTTTTGAGATGGAGTCTCACTCTATTGCCTAGGCTGGAGTGCAGTGGCCCAATCTCAGCTCACTACAACCTCTGCCACCCGGGTTCAAGCAATTCTCCTGCCTCAGCCTCCCGAATAGCTGGGATTATAGGCACCTGCCACCGTGCCCAGCTAATTTTTGTATTTTTAGTAAAGATGGGATTTCACCATCTTGGCCAGGCTGGTCTTGAACTTATGACTTCATGATCCACCTGCCTCGGCCTCCCCAAGTGCTAGGATTACAGGCGTAACCACTGAGTCCAGCCTTTTTTTTTTTTTTTTTTTTGAGACAGGGTCTGGCTCTATCGCCAGACTGGAGTGCAGTGGTGCAATCTCGGCTCACTGCAACCTCCGCCTCCCTGGTTCCAGTGATTCTTCTGCCTCAGCCTCCAGACTAGCTGGGATTAGAGGCATTCGCCACCATACCCAGCTAATTTTTGTATTTTTAGTAGACACAAGGTTTTACCACGTTGTCCAGGATGGTCTCAAACTCCTGACCTCAGGTGATCTGCCCTCCTCAGCCTCCCAAAGTGCTGAGATTACTAGGCGTGAGACACTGTGCCTAGCCAATTTTTTTGTATTTTTAAGAGCCAGGATTTCACAACTTTGACCAGGCTGGTCTCAAATTCCCTAGACTCAAGCGATCCTCCTGCCTTGGTCTCCCAAAGTGCTGGGATAACAGGTGTGACCAACAGCACCCAACCTCATTTTATTTTATTGAGGCAGAGTTTCACTCTTGTTGCCCAGGCTGTAGTGCAATGGCGTGATCTCGGTTCACTACATACAACCTCCACCTCCTGGGTTCAAGTGATTCTCCTGCCTCAGCCTCCAGAGTAGCTGGGATTACAGGCGTGCACCATCATGGCTGGCTAATTTTGTATTTTTTTAAATCCAAAATGTGTTTATTGAGATGGTTTACCACTCATCTTGATTCAGAGTGCTTTTAGTGCTGCTTCCTCCTGAAAGACCATCCTTCTGTAAGCCTTGCTTTTCCTCCTGTAGGCTGGCAGAAGACAGTGGAACAGCCAACACACAAAACTACCATTTGTGCCTGGCTAAGACCATGGTGATGTTTATAGCATCCTGGGCATTTCACATCCATGAAGAGGAATTGAGGCTCTGCACCAGGTGTTTCTTCTTGTGTTTCCTCTTCTCCTCTTCTGGAGAGGGATGAATGAGATCCTTTGTGAGAGGCATGTTCTCATGGGTAGGTTGTCACCGCTGGATAATTTTGTATTTTTAGTAGAGACAGGGTTTCTCCATGTTGGTCAGGTTGGTCTTGACCTACTGACCTCAGGCCACCCACCCGCCTTGGCCTCCCAAAGTGCTGGGGTTACAGGCGTGAGCCACCGCACCCAGTCCTGAATGCTCTATTTTAATATGATATTAACTGTTCTGGAAACATCATAAAGGTCTTGGAGAGGATGACCAGAATGCCTCTATGTTTAAAAGGTGGGGGTGGGTTTCATGGAGAATACTGCCTGCTAGAACCATCAACAGACACTAGGACCAGCAGGGAAGACTACTGAGGAACAAGTAAGCCACCCATGGGTGGGGCCTCACCCGCTCTGGGTGCTGCTGTCACATGAACATCCCCTGCCCGGTTCTCCTGCCTGAAGCAGCCAGCTTGGACTCTGTGAGGAAAGAGTCAGACAATACACATTGAAAGGTGGTCTGTAAAGCCACCAGTCTGGACCCTTCAAAACGTCAGCATTATAAAATATTTTTTAAAGTGTGTGGCACTATTTCAAAAAGGCTGAGGGGCAAGAATTACTTGAGCCCAGGAGACCGAGGTTGCAGTGAGTGAGATCATGTGACTGCCCTCCAGCCTGGGCAACAGAGTGAGACTTAGTCTCAAAAAAGAAAAACAAAAATGAAAAATGATTTGGATGCTGAGAGAATTAGGAATGAAAAACAGTAGCAAAAAAAAGAAAAAAGAAAAATTTACAAGTGTGTGGCAAGAGGCAACAAGAAAAAAAAAATTAAAAATAAATTTGAAAAAAAGGCCTGGCACGGTGGCTCATGCCTTTAATCCCAGCACTTTGGGAGGCCAAGGTGGGTGGATCACGAGGTCAGGAGTTCAAGACCAGCCTGGCCAACATGGTGAAACCTAATCTCTACTAAAAATACAAAAATTAGCTGGGCGTGGTGGCATGTGCCTGTAATCCCAGCTACTCGGGAGACTGAGGCAGGAGAATTGCAAGAACCCGGGAGGCGGAGGTTGCAATGAGCTGAGATTGTGCCACTGCACTCCAGCCTGGGTGACAGAGCGAGATTCCATCTCAAAATAATAATATTAATATTAAAAATAAAAATTAATTAATTAAAAAAATTAGCTGGACATGGTAGTGCACACCTGTAGTCCCATGTACTTTGGAGGCTGAGTTGGGAGGATAGCTTGAGCTCAGGAGTTCAAGGTCAGAAATTCAAGACCAGCCGGGTGTGGTGGCTCAAGCCTGTAATCCCAGCACTTTGGGAGGCTGAGGTGGGTGGATCACTTGAGGTCAGGAGTTCGAGACCAGCCTGGGCAACATGGTGAAACCCCATCTTTAAAAAAAAAAAAAAGAAATTCAAGACCAACCTAGTCAATATAGCAAGACTCCATTAAAAATATGTTATTTTTGAGGCCGGGCGAGGTGATTCATGCCTGTAATCTCAGCACTTTGGGAGGCCGAGGCCGGTGGATCACGAGGTCAGGAGTTCAAGACCAGCCTGGCCAACATGGTGAAACCCCATCTCTACTAAAAATACAAAAATTAGCTGGGCATGGTGGCATGTGCCTGTAATCCCAGCTACTCCGGAGGCTGAGGCAGGAGAATTGCTGGAAACGAGACCCAAGAGGTGGAGGTTGCAGTGAGCCGAGATTGCGTCACTGCACTCTAGCCTGAGCTACAGAGCAAGACTCTGTCTCAAAAACAAAACAAAACAAAAAAACCCAAAAATTTGCTGGGAGTGGTGGCACCTGCCTGTAATCCCAGCTACTCAGGAGGCTGAGGCAGGAGAATCACTTGAAACCAGAAGGCGGAAGTTGCAGTCAGCCAGTATCTCGTCACTGCATTCTAGCCTGGCAACAGAGCGAGACTCTGTCTCAAAAAAAAAAAAATTATGTCGAATTCTTCTGCAAAAGAGACGTCTCCTCACCCATTTATTTGTTTGTTCAATGATGTGTCTATAAGTGATCTCAGCTCACTGCACCCTCCGCCTCTCGGATTCAAGCAATTCTGCCTCAGCCTCCCAAGTAGCTGGGATTACAGGTATGCGCCACCACCCCCGGCTAATTTTTGTAGTTATTTTCAGTAGAGACGGGGTTTCACCATGTTGGCCAGGCTGGTCTCGATCTCCTGACCTCGTGATCCCCCTACCTGGGCCTCCTAAAGTGCTGGGATGACAGGGGTGAGCCACCGTGCCCGGCCTGTTTTTTTCTTTTTTAGACAGTCTCGCTCTGTCACCCAGGCTGGAGTGCAGTGGCCCGATCTCAGCTGCAACCTCCACCTCCCAGGGACAGTGAATTCTCCTGCCTCAGCCTCCCGAGTAGCTAGGCTTATAGGCGGTTGCCACCACACCCGCTAATATTTGTATTTTTAGTACAAATCCTGATCTGCCTGTCTCAGTCTCCTGAAGTGCTGGGATTATAGGCGTAAGCCACCGTGCCCAGCTGGGTGTTTCTAGTTTGGATTATAATTCAGAGTTACAGGGGATCTTGTGGTCGGCCATGCTCCCCCCTGCCCATTTCCATCAGTGTATGTGTGTGCGTGTGTGTGTGTGTGTGCGCGCGCGCGCACACATGCACACACATATGTAAGCACTTCCTTACTTTTGGGCACTACAAAATATTCCAGGTTCAACCTGTGTATTTCCTGACTGTGATATAATAAGAAATGCATACTGAATTTCTGCCCTGGGTTTTTGAGACAGAGCTCCTACCACCCTAGCAGACAGAGGCAGGAGGAGTCTTTTATTCTAGTATTTGGTCTTTGACTCGGTTCCTGACATAGAGCTCCTAAAACCTTTATAATCTCCTGACTGATAGGAGGATCTGACATGGGGCTCCCAATTCCCTGGAACTTCCTGGGTGACAGGAACATCTTTTGTTCTAATGAGGTGACTCCTGGTGGGCACCTGGACAGCCTTGGGGTAGGCGCTGGTGGCAACCACTATGTGATCAGAGGAGCAGAGCTTTGAGCCTCACTTGCCGCCTCCAGGAGGGACAGCGGCTGACAGCTGAGCTGATCACCAGTGACCAATGATGTAATCAGTCATGCCTACATAATGAAGCCTCCATAAAACCCAAACGGAGGCTGGACGTGGTGGCTCACGCCTGTAATCCCAGCACTTTGGGAGGCTGAGGCGGGCGGATCACGAGGTCAGGAGTTTGAGATCAGCCTGATCAACATGATGAAACCCCATCTCTAAAAAAAAAACCCAAAAGGACAGGGTTTGGGAAGTTTCAGCTGGCAGAATGCTCAGAGGTTCTTGGAGGGTGGCGCTCCCAGAGAGGGTGTGGAAGCTCCGAGCCCTGTGCACTGCTTCCATCTGCTGTTCATCTGTGTCCTTTGTAATAAACGGGGAAACATAAGTAAAGTATTGGCTGGCCACGGTGGCTCACGTCTGTCATCCCAGCACTTTGGGAGGCTGAGGCGGTCTCATCCCCTGACTGCCTGAGCTCAGGAATTCCAGACCAGCCTGGGCAACATATCAAGACCCCATCTCTACAAAAAATACAAAAATTGGCTGGGTGTGGTAGGTCACACCTGTTATCCCAGCACTTTGGGAGGCCAAGGCAAGTAGATCATTTAAGGTCAGGAGTTTGAGACCAGCCTTGCCAACATGGTGAAACCCTGTATCTATTAAAAATACAAGAAAAGAAATGAGCTGGGTGTGGTGGTGCACCCCTGTAATCCCAGCTACTGGGGAGGCTGAGGTAGGAGGACCGGTTGAACGTGGAAGACCGAGGTTGCAGTGAGCCAAGATGGCACTACTGCAGTCCAGCCTGGGTGACAGAGTAAGACTCCATCTCAAAAAAAAACAAAAAAAAAAACCAGCAAAAAAAATTAGTTGGGAGTGGCAGTGTACATCCGTGGTCCCAGCTACTCGGGAGGTCGAGGTGGGAGGACTGCTTGAACCCAGGTGGTTGAGGCTGCAGTAAACTGTGATTATGCCATCACACTCCAGCCTGGGCAACACAGTGACACTCCATCTCAGAAAATAAATAAATAAATAAGCCGGGCACAGTGGTTCACACCTGTAATCCCAGCACTTTGGGAGGCCAAGGCGGGAGGATCACAAGGTCAGGAGTCTGAGACCAGCCTGACCAATGTGGTGAAACCCATCTCTACTAAAAATACAAAAATTTGCTAGGCGTGGTGGCTCACGCCTGTAGTCCCAGTCACCCAGGAGACTGAGGCCTTAGCCTGCAGGATCTGATACCATCTCCAGGGAGAAAGTGTCAGAATGGAACGGAATTGGAGGACGCCCAGCTGGTGTCCACTGGACACTTGCTTGGTGTTTGGGGAAAATCCCCACACACATTTCGGTGACCTTACCAGTATTTTGTGTTGGATGTTGACGTTGAGTGCGTGACAGCTGGAAAAACACTGTTTTTTTTTTTCCTGTCTCAGACACCAGCCCAGCCCTACAATCAGCCATGTCTCCCAGGACCCTGGTTCCTTGTGCTGGGGAATGGCATCAGGGACAAAGATATGGGGGCCAGGCACATTTGTTGCTACTGGGATATACATTCACAAATATTAACAAATATATATATATATATTTTGAGACGGAGTGTCACTCTTGTTACCTAGGCTGGAGTGCAATGGCGCGATTTCAGCTCACCGAAACCTCTGCCTCCTGGGTTCAAGCAATTCTCCTGCCTCAGCCCCCCGAGTAGCTGGGACTACAGGTGTGCACCACCTCGCCCAGCTAATTTTTGTAGTTTTAGTAGAGACAGGGTTTCACCATGTTGACCAGGATGGCCTCGATCTTTTGACCTCATGATCCACCCACCTCGGCCTCCCAAAGTGCTGGGATTATAGGCGTGAGCCACCGTGCCCGGCCAACAAATATTTTTACTTTTTATTTACTTATTGAAGATGGGGTCTTGCTCTGTTGCTCAGGCTGGAATACAGTAGCTTTTTTTTTCTTTTTGGGATGGAGTTTTGCTCTTGTTGCCCAGGCTGGACTGCAGTGGCACAATCTTGGCTCACTTGCAACCTCCACCTCCTGGGTTCAAGCGATTCTTGTGTCTCAGCCTCCCGTGTAGCTGGGACTACAGGTGCTGCCACCACGCCCAGCTTATTATTATTATTTTTGTATTTTTAGTAGAGTCAGAGTTTCACCATGTTTCCCAGGCTGGTCTCAAACTCCTGGCCTCCAGCAATTCGCCCACCTTGGCCTCCCAAAGTGCTGGGATTACAGGCGTGAGCCACCATGCCCGGACTGTAAACTGGAGTTTATAATGAAACCCACCTACTAGGGCTACTAGGGGATCACATGACAATTTGTTCAGAAAGCTCCACCCACAACAGTGCCCAAGATTGGCATTGGTGTCACCTTGTTATTATCAAAACTACAGGTAGGGTTGTGTGTGTGTGTGTGTGTGTGTGTGTGTGTTTTGATAGAGTCTCGCTCTGTCACCTAGGCTGGAGTGCAGTGGCTCAATGTCGGCTCACTGCAACATCCACCTCCCTGGTGCAAGCAATTCTCCTGCCTCAGCCTCCTGAGTAGCTGGGATTACAGGTGTGCACCACCACGCCTGGCTAATTCTTGGATTTTCAGTAGAGATAGGTTTCACCATGTTTGCCAGGTTGGTCTTGAACTTCTGACCTCAAGTGATCCACCCACCTCAGCCTCTCAAAGTGTTAGGATTATAGGCGTGAGCCACTGTGCTGAGCCTATTTGTTCATTTTTAATTTATTTGAGAGACAGAGTCTTCCTCTGTCACTCAGGCTGGAGTAGTGGCATAATCACTGCTCACTGCAGCTGTAACTTCCCAGGCTTAAGTGATCTTCCCACCTCAGTCTCTTGAGTAGCTGGGACCAGAGGTGTGCCTCACTGCACTCAGCTAATGTTCTAATTTTTTTTTTTTTTTAAGAGACAGGGGTCTCCCTGTGTTGCCCAGGCTGATCTAAAACTCCTAGGCTGATGCTATTGTCTCTCCCTAGCCTCCCAAAGTGCTTGGATTACAGGCTAGAGCTTCACGTTTTTGCCCCAGGAATCCCATGTCTGAGGTTTAGCCCACAGACATACTTGCCCGCATGCAAACTGGTGACCACACCAGGAGATGCACATGCACCCTTTGCACCTGAGTGTGCAGCAGAGCCCTCTGCAGGCCCCACACTGTCACACCTGCAGCAGCTCACCCTGCACCCCGAGATACAGTGTCAAGAGGAGACAACAATGTGTGGTGTGTAGCCATCTGTGTAAAATAAAAAAAATGCGGCTGGGCGCGGTGGCTCATGCCTGTAATCCCAGCACTTTAGGAGGCTGAGGAGGGCAGATTATGAGGTCAGGAGATCGAGACCATCCTGGCTAGCATGGTGAAACCCCGTCTCTACTAAAAATACAAAAAAATTAGCCAGACATGGTGGCACGTGCCTGCAGTCCCAAGCTGCTTGGGAGGCTGAGGCAGGTGAATCGCTTGAACCCAGGGGGTGGAGGTTGCACTGAGCTGAGATCGCACCACAGCACTCCAGCCTGGTTGACAGAGCAAGACTCCGTCTCAAAAACAAGGAAGTGCATGTACATGTGTGCATGTGTTTATTGGAATTTTCATAAAATGATCTCTGGGAATATCCACAAGATAACCCTGTTTATCCTTGGAAGCAGAGCTAGGGAGCCTGGAGCTGGGTGGGAAACGGACATTCTCACCCTCATACCTTCTGCATCTTTTGAATTTTGAACCATGTGCACGAATGACCTAGTAGAAATAAACTGCAAATGTTTAAGGAATTGTCAGCTGCGTAGGAAGTGTTCTGGGTTGGTAAGAGTTTTGAAACTAGGGGCTGGGCATGGTAATCCCAGCACTTTGGGAGGTCAAGGCAGGCGGATCACCTGAGGTCAGGAGTTCAAGACCAGCTTGGCCAATATGGTGAAACCCCGTCTCTACTAGAAATACAAAAATTAGACAGGTGTGGTGGCACGTGGCTGTCATCCACGGAGGCTGAGGGAAGAGAATCACTTAAACCCAGGAGGTGGAGGTTGCAGTGAGCCAAGGTTGTGCCATTGCACTCCTGCCTGGGAGACAGAGCGAGATTTCTCTCAAAAAAAAATTTTTTTTTTGAAACTAGAGAGAACCAGGTGTTGCACAGCACTCTGAATGCGACAAATGCTGCTGAGTCGCTCACTTGGAAATGGCTTGTCTTATGCTTTGTGAATTTCTTCCAATTGAAAAAAAAAATAAAAAGGGGCCAAGTGCAGGGGCTCGAGCCTATAATCTCAACACTTTGGGAGGCTGAGGGGGGAGGATTGCTTGAGTCCAGAGTTCAAGACCAGCCTGGGCAACACAGGGAGACTCCATCTCTACAAAAAAATTAAAATATTAGCCAGGTGTGGTGGCGGGTGCCTGTAGTCCCAGCTATTCAGGAGGCTGAAGTGGGAGAAATGCTTGAGCCCAGGAGGCTGCAGTGAGCTATGACTGTGCCACTGCACACCAGCCTGGGCAACACAATGAGATCTTGCCTCTAATAAATGAATAAGTAAAGAGACGCAGCTGGTACCATCCGCCCTGGGAAGTGGGCACCTGGTGAAGGGCTGAAGGGAAGCAGGGCCCCTCCAGAAGACACTGCTCCGAGTCGGTGCACCAAGAGAAAGTCAGAGCTGGGGAGTTCCCATGACCCCTCCCTATATCTCCCTGCTGCCCTGGGGTCCGGGAGAGGAGGTGTGAAGCAGGTGGACCTGCCCATTCAAATAAACACGTCAGCAGGGTGAGGTTGTCTTTTTTTTCATCATTTAAAAAAATGTTACAAAACAATATCATTCATCATATATTTCTTGATTGTTCCTTTTTAAAAAAAATTAAAGTAATAAAAAAGTCATTTTATAAAATAATATAAAAGGGCTTGATGGGTGGGGCCGGGTAGGGGCTGTCTGAGCTGCTGGACTGAGGAATCCAGCATTTTTCTTCTGGCTCCCCCCATCGGGAAGGGCCCCCCAGCCACAGCTGGGGATGATGGCACATCCCCCGTCTCTGGCTGGACCTCTTACAGGCCGTGGGAGAGGGGCAGGCAAAGCCAGGGCCGGGAGGCCAGTGGGCAGACCCAGGCAGGGGGACGGCTGGGAGCCTGTCCTGAAGAGATGGGAGGGTCTGCTGGTGGGGGGTGAGGTGGCCCTGGGCAGCAGGTGGCCTCGCACCTCAGTGCTGGCTCCTCCTCCAGACAGTCCGCCTAGCTTCCTTTGCTCAGCATCCCCAGCAGCTCGCTGGGCTCCAGTCCCTGCTGCTGGGCCACCGTCTGCACGTCGAAGCCCATGTGCATGAGGAACTGGGCCACATTCATCTCTTGCCCCGTGAACTGGTCCCGGACAGTGGGACATGACGGGTTGCAGTGGGGCCAGGGGCAGCTGTCCACAAGGTGGACGGGGCAGCCCTTTAGGGGGGTCTTGCTGGCCTTGTGGCTGTCATGGAAGCTCCTGTCCCAGCAGTGCAGTGCTCGGGGCAGTGAGATCCCCTTCACCTGGACATCCGTCCAGTGGCTGCGGAGGAAAACCGGGTTGGGGTCACATGGGCAGGGGTATCACCACTGAGGCTGTTTTCTTTTTGAGACCAAGCTGGAGTGCAGTGGTGTAATCTCGGCTCACTGCAACCTCCACCTCCTGGGTTCAAGCGATTCTCCTGCCTCAGCCTCCCGAGTAGCTGGGATTATAGGCACATGCCACTGTGCCTGGCTAATTTTTGTATTTTTAGTAGAGACAGGGTTTTACCATGTTGGCCAGGCTGCTCTCAAACTCCTGACCTCAGGTGATCTGCCCACCTTGGCCTCTTAAAGAGCTGGGATTACAGGTGTGAGTCACTGCACCTGGCTTGTTTTTTTTTTTTTTTTTTTCCTTAAGACAAGGTCTCCCTCTGCCTCTCAGGCTAGAATACAGTGGTGTGATCACTGCTCACTGCAGTCTCAACCTCCTGAGTTTAAGTGATCCTCCCACCTCAGCCTCCTGAGTAGCTGGGATTACAGGCGTGAGCCACTGCTCGGCCGTGGTGGGGCTGAGTCTTAATTCTTGCCATACAGATGTTGCTACAAGTGGCTCTGGCAGCCCTAGAAGGAAATCCCATACACGGAGCCAAGAAGAGGCCCGTGGGAGGCCAAGTGCAGTTGGGGAGCCTGTGGACCTTTGAAGCTGATGCCACGGACACCAGCTGCCCGGAGCCCAGGGACACTGACCTCCGGATGATGATCTCATGGGAGAGGCAGGCAGGGGCAAAGCTGGCCCTGTTGGAGATGAGAGAGTAGCTTGTGAGCTCCCCACTCCCAGTCCCTTTCCCACCCCCGCTCCTAGAGCTGTCCCTGGCCTGGCTGTCGCCCTTTCCTGTTGCTTTGGCTGCCAGCTGCTCCTCTGGCCCAAGCCTCCCCTGGAGTCAACCAGCTCCCAGCAGACCCTTATCCCTTTGTGCCACAAATCCCTCCTCAGAGTCCCCCTCTTCCAGGCAGGGCCTCCCAGGCGGGGGCAGCAAGCTGTCTTAGGCAGGGAAATATTATGCTACCATCCAGAACCCGATTTTTATTTTATTTTGAATGGGGGTCTCGTTCTGTCACCCCGGCTGGAGTGTAGTGCCACAACTGAAGCTTGCTTGCCTCCCACAGGGAAGGTTAGCTCACTGTAATCTTCAACTCCTGGGCTCAAGGGATCCTACTACCTCAGCCTCCCAAGGAGCTGGGATTACAGGTGTTGCCACCATGCCCTGGCTAATTTTTGTATTTTTTGTAGAGACGGGGTTTCACCATGTTGCCCAGGCTGGTCTTGAACTTCTGGCCTCCAGCAATCCGGCTGCCCCGGCCTCCCAAAGTGCTGAGATTATAGGCATGAGCCACCGTGCCAGGCCCAAGACCTCTCTCTCTACATATATTTTTGAGACGGAGCCAGGCTGGAGTGCAGCGGCGCCATCTTGGCTCACTGTAACCTTCACCCCCCCGGTTCAAGTGATTCTCCTGCCTCAGCCTCCCAAGTAGCTGGGATTACAGGTGCACACCACCATGCCTGGCTAAGTTTTGTATAGTTTGTGGAGATGGGGTTTCGCCATGTTGGCCAGGCTGGTCTCCTACTCCTGACCTCAGGTTATCTGCCCACATGGGCCTCCTAAAGTGCTGGAATTACAGGCGTGAGCCCCCCTGCGCCTGGCCTAGAACCTCTATTTTTAAATCAAGAGTGAGCTGCCCAGCAAGGGGCTCCCGGGGCCCATGCACTCACGGCACGTCCTTGAGCGTGTGGCGCACCTCGCGGCCGAGATTCTCGATGTACAGCCGCTGGCCGTCCTGCACCAGCTGCCCCGAGAGGTGCACGTTGCCCACAGTCAGCTGGGCCTCGTCAAACAGCCACTGCACCACGAACACAGGGCCTGCAGGTGGCAGGGCTCAGTTCGGCCTCCCCATGACCCCCGCTCCTGCCCACACTCCAGGCTCTGAGCTCAGCACCCTCAGGTCCCCTCCAGTGTTACTGAGGCTCACAGGCCGCTAGGCTCGGCTGGACTCTCCCCAAGGGTGCCAGTCACCAGTCCCTAAGAATGTGGCTTCCTTCTTCCAAACCAGCCTTTTTATAATCCATAGGTTCATAACTAAACATTGAAAAAAAGGGCTCTTGTTAACCCCTCCATGACCTTTGCCTGCTTCTCAGCAACTCCACTTTCACTAGAATTTGCTGATGGTTCACCCACATACAACCTCACCACTCCTCAGAGTGAGGGGCTGGGGAGAAACTGGCCCGGGGCCGTGTAGCAGGGAGGGGCAGCTTGGGGATTAGCTCCAAAGCATGTCCCTAGCCACGGGTGTAGACAGAGTGACCACCTGTGCCGATTTGCCTGGGATTGGGGGGTGTGAGTGCTGAGGGCAGGCAAGTCCCAGGCACACCGCGGCGACAAGGCCCCCTGGCACACAGCCGGCCTCCTCCCTGGACCAGGGCAGTAGTCTCCAAGCCCAGCCCCAGGGGCTAGAGTACACGCTGGATTTTCAGAAGCTGCCCCACTGCGCCACCCCGCCGCCCACTCACAGCGCAGAGTCGGGTAGATCTTGTAGCCGAAGAAGCAGTTCCACTCCTCGCCCTCCTGGAACTGGCGGCGGCAGCGCTCTGGGACCACGCCGTTCCAGTACCTACAGCCACAGCTGAAGGTTAGGCTGCCACGGGCCTCGCCCTCCAGAGCTCCCCACCCACAGATGCCGCTCCACCCAGGCCCTTTTGGGGCAGAGGTGCAGCGCAGGGACTGGCCATCCGGGCTGGGGCACCTGATGCCGCGGCGGATGGCCTCCGTGGGCGCACACGTGATGGTGTCGATGCAGTCCGTGTGGCGATACTGCTCGCTGTCCAGGAACCAGCCGGAGTCGGCCAGGCCGCGCACCTGGATGGCCGGGTAGCCCAGCTCCTCCAGCTGCTCAGCCACGCGGTCCACATTCAGGAGCACCCCGGTGCCCCCCGCGCTGCGAGGAGGGCCAGGCATGAGGCTAGGTGGCTGGCGAGAGGCACTCACCTCCCCCGTCTGCTCAGCCTCAGCCCATGCCCAGAGGGTGACAGGAAGGGAAGCCTGCTTTGTTCTGAACTGCTCGTGCCTCCCACGGTCTAAACTGCGCATGCGCATGCGACCCGCGTTCTCGGTTCACATGCAAGACCCATGGCCTTCAGGGTCCTGGGGCAGAGGGGCTGGCAGGACCCCCGCGCAGGCTGGCGTTGAGGCTGGCAGGTCACCACACTTTCCTGACACGGCCAGGCTCTCCCCTCCCTCCTCCCCTTCCTCTCTGTCTCTTTACCTCAGTTTATCTGAAAATGAAGATAAACTACGTGGCCTCAGGCCCCTCCATCTGCTCCCCGTATGTCCCCTGGGTCTCCTGCATGCCTGCTGGGATACTGGGACCCACAGGGGTGATCCTCACCTACCGGGCCCTGGTTAGTCCATGGCCAACCCCTAACCAACGACCTAGGTCCCTGCAGCCCAAGCCTTCCCCTACATCCAGCAACCATCGAGTCCAGAAGCATTCTCTGGACAGCGTCCGGTTGCCCAGCACTCTGGAGCCGCACCTCAGAGTGCCCAGTGACGCCAGTTCTCCCAGCTCCAGCCTCTCACTCTCCCAGGCACCTGCCAAGATCGGCAGAGGCTCCGCCCCCTCCTCACCTCCCATACACCCCCACCCCTCACCCATTCCATGCGCCCTCCACACCGGTCCCTGCCTCTCGCCTCCAGCGCCCACCCCACCCTGCCCACCTGCTCCCGGCCAGCAGCAGCACCTTGGCCCCGCTCAACCCTCTGCCCAGGAGCTCTCGCACCACCTCCTGGATGATGAGGGTGCCCATGAATGCATATTCGTCTGCAATAGAGAGAAGGGATGGCCTCAGGTAGGGGGCTGGGCAGAGAACTACCTCTTACCCCAGAATGGCTGGTAGAAGAGTTCTGGCTCTGCTGGGGGACTGGGGGGAATCTTCTGGGGAGGGGTCCAGGGCTGGGGCGGACTGGAGGAAGGTGGGTACACCAGGCCATGCTGGGGCCCCCTCCCTAGGGAATATTCAGAAATAAGGACCTCCTACAGTCGTGGCCAAGCGGGCAGCGGGTGCATGGGGCGGGGACCCTAGGACATACTATCAAAGGCTTTGAGAGTGTGGCAAGGCTGAGTGTCAGCTTTTCCCCAGAAACCCCCTTGTCCCCTCTCATCCCTGCCCTGCCGGGCCTTGCCGGGCCCTGGGAAGCCGGGGACTTACTCTTCTCGGACTTAGATGAAGCCCCACTCCAAACATCACTGGAGCAGTAGGGGATGAAGCTGCAACACAGGACACGGTGAGCCTGCCACAGGGTGGCCCGGCATCCTCCAGGAATGATGAAGGACCCCCAGGAAGGATCCCCCCAGGACAGGCCTCCCCAAGAAAGACCCCCAGGATAAGACTTCCCCAGGAAGGACCATCCCAGGACAGAACCCCCCAGGAAGGACCAACCCAGGATAGGACCCCCCATGGAGGATCCCCAGGAAGAACCCTCTCCAGGCCGGACCCTGCTCCCCCTTACACCATGTTTGCGTTCCACCAGTGGGGGTTCTCCTCCGGCTGTGAGGACAGGATCCCTGTGCCTGGGGACAGAGGCGGTGGGGCTTTCTAGTGGGAGGAGGCTGCGTAGGGGCGGGAATCCCAGGCGGGGACTGGGCTCCTACTTGGCCCCAGCAATGCAGGAGTGCTAGTGCTGCGAGCCTGAACCAAGGTTGCCGGGAGTGGAAGACCGTTGGGTTTAGTTACCCAGGGAAGCCACCATAGCCACGGTGCCCGGCCAGGCTGCGACACTAGGTCTGACCTTGACTTCAAGCTTCAACCCCCACGCCCGCTTTGACCCCGGGAACGGCCAGGGCTGCCGGGCAAGCGCCTATTAAATGCTAGTGTGGAATGGACCCCAAAGGGCGAGAGTGAAGGGCGCCCCTTGCTCTTAAGAACCAGGGCGCCGGGCTGGGTAGGATGAGCCGGGTGGGGGTCTCGCTGGGGCTCAGGGAGTGGGCACGGTTTTCTCCTGGACCTCACGAGGCCGCCTTCCCCAAGGCCCGGTGCTGACCTCTGCGAGTGCGCGGCCAGTCCCGGGAACTCATGAGGCGTCGCATGGTGTCGTATCTGGAGTCGCAGTTCTCGCGGTTGAAGCAATACCAGCCGCCTGCGGACACGGCCAACGGGCTCAGGCCCGCGCGCGCAGGGACCCCCGCCCTCGCCCCGACTCGGCCCCCGGACGCACCTTCCAGGAAGAGCAGCCACCGCCTGCTGCCCCTGGACTCCTTCAGATAGTAGCTGCAGGAAGGACACCGTGCAGTCGGCCCGGGCAGCAGAGCCGCCGCGCTTCCCCCGCGCCCAGCCCCGGCGGAGGGGCCACGCCACCTGTTCCCCGCCGCGCGCGACGGTCGCACGAGGGCGCCCTCGGCCAGGCCCACGCGGAGCGCAGCGAACGGCGGCGGTCCCGGGAGGTGGCGCTCGCGGGGCAGGGAAGGGACCGCGCGGGCTGTGGTCCGTGGAAAATCCCCACGGCCCGCCCGGCGCGGGTCCTGCTGTAACCTCGGCGCCGGCGACTGGGCGAGAGTCCTCCCGGGGGCGCAGCGACGCTTAAAGCGTGAAACGCGCCCGCATGGAAGGAGCGCGCATGGCCGGGGCGCGGGACGCTCCAGGGAGTGCGGGGGGCGCGGACGCCACCGACCTGGCGTGCAAGCCTTCAGGCAGAGGCCCGACCCCACGCTCGGGTCTCCCAGCTGTCCTCGGCCTGCTGAGCGCGTGGGCGCCTCCGCCGCGCCCCGACCCCTAGCCTCACGTCTCTTATCTACTTCGGGGCTGTGGGGTGGCGGGCAGTAGGACTCTCCCCGCCCCCCAGTGTCGCCTGTTCCGGCTGGAGCCAGGCGCACTCTCGGGCTGCCATCTCCCAGCCCAGGGACCGAAGGACACGAGCAAAGCGGCTGGGTCCGGTGGCTGAGGGGGCAGTGCCCGAGCTGGCCGGGGACCAGCCCTTCCAGCGCGGTTCTGCTCTTCACGCGGAAAGTCACCACCGAGGCGAGCCCTCCCCAGGGCCAGCACTGCCGGGCGCCCAACGGAAGTTCTTTTCTCCCTCACCCCGGGGAGAGAAGGGCCGCGGCCCGCAAGGAGGGTACAGGCGGAGACTGGGCGCGTCTGGGTGAAGCAGGGAGGCGCAGGGTGCGGGCCTTACCGGGTTGGGTAGGGAGGCGCAGGGTGCCGCGCTTACCCGGGGGGTAGCGAAGCGCCGGGTGAGGCGGGGAGGCGCAGGGTGGGGGCCTTATGGGGTGGGGTAGGGAGGCGCAACGTGCGGGCCTTACCCGGCAGGGCTTCCGTCGTTGCAGGTCACCGAGGTGTTGAGCAGGAGGTGCAGGCGCAGGTCCTCGTTGAGCTGCGGCGCGGAGCAGGGGTACAGGGACTGCGCCAGGCTCTTGACCTGTGCCATGAAGCTGTCCATGTTGCCCTCCACGGCCGTGAAGTCCAGCGGGAAGCTCTCCACTGGCTGTCCAGCCGCTGGCGCCGCCTCGGTCCGCGGGGGAGGCGGCGGCAGGGGCGGTGGCGGGGGCGGCTGCTGACCCTGGCGCCGCCAGGTCTTCCTGGCCTCGCCGCCCCCCGCACAGTGCAGCAGGCCCAGCAGCAGCAGCACGCGCACCCCTTGGCCCATGGCCGCGCCGCTTGGGTCCGCGGCCACCTGCGGACAGCGGGCGGCCTTGAGGCGGTGGCGGCGGGGAATGCCGGGCCGGGGGTGCCCGGGCCGCGGGGCGCCGGCGGCTCTTGCTCGCTCGCCCCTGCTCCCGGCCGCCGGGCTGGCGGAGAAGACGCGGGTGGCTGGGCGTCGAGGCGCTCGGGGCCGGGTGCCGTCGGCCTCCACTGCTGGGGCTTCGCGCCCGGCCGTCCGAGGGCAGCGCAGGGTCTGGGTGCGCTGGCTCCGGCCCGCGCCAATGAGCGGCGGGGGCCGAGCCTGGGCGTATTTGCGGGGGCCGCGGCGGCCCGGGTGCCCGCGCGTTAGATGTGCCGCCGCCGCCGCCCGGGCTCGGCGGAGGGGGGAGGGGGCCGCGCTCGCTCTTTTCTTGGCGGAGGCATCGCCTTTTCTTCCCAAACCGCAAGCCTGACGGAGGGGCCTGGACTACCCCGCCGCGGCCGCCGGAGGCGCTCCCGGCCCGGCTCCGTGGGGGGCAGCGCGGCCGGGCGGCCCCGGCGGCTCCATTCACCGCGGCCAGCCCGGCGCCTCCGCCCCCGCCCCGGGGCAGCTGGAAGGGGCGGCGGGTAGGGGGTGGTGACGGGGAGGGGCGAGGCTTTTCCGCGCCGGGGGGGGATGGGGGGAACTCCGCCCGCGGCGCAGCTGACCGCGCCCGACGGGCTGGGGGCGCGGGGAGGGCGCGCTCACCTGGAGCCGCCAGCGTCCCTCCCATCCCCCACCGCCCAGGCCCAGAGCGGGCCTTGGGGGACTCAGACCCCGGCCCGCATCTCCCCACCCGGAGCAGCCCTGGGGCCCCGCTCTCACCGCGGCCAGCGCGGGCGGCCCAGCGGCCCCAGCCTCTCAGCGCCCTGGCCCTGCGCCGTCCCGCTGGTGCGCCCGGCTCGGCTGCGCTCCCCCTCTGGCGCTGGCGCGGAGCCGCCAGGGACTTTTATCCAGCGGGGCCCCCCGGGATCAAAGCGGCGGCGGACACAGGGCTTCGAGCCGAGGGCCAGGCAGCAGCGGCGCCAGGGCCTCCTGGAGAAGCGGACAGGTGGGGCGCGAGGTCCTGGCTTCCTCGGAGACCGGTGGGAGGGACCGCGCGCCCCTGCAAGGCGCCGCGGCGGAGTCGCCCAGTCCCGGGCCGGGGTGGGCAGATTCCGGGCCGCTTCTGCTGGCACTGGGGTCAAAGAGGGAGCTGCGACTTAAGGAGATCACAGGGGCCAGAGGTGAGGTCTTGGATCTCCGCCTGCCCCAGCCTGGCTGCTGGCCCCTGCCCAGGACCCCCAAGAACCTGCCCCAGCCGCCCCTGGGGGAGGAGGCCAAGGGTCGAGTGGCTGCCTGCTAGGCCTCTGCTTGGGGCGCTTCATGCCAGGCAGGGCGCCTCGCTTCACCTTAGAGAGCACCCCTGTTCACTTCGGAGGCTCAGGATACTGGGGGCAGAACAGGGTTCCTGTGGGAAATCAACGCTGGAGGTTGGAGGACAGGAGGGGCTCAGGAGGCTTCCTGCTGCGGTGGTGGCGGGGGCGGGGGTTGTGGGCAAAAGAAAGGGACACACACACAGTGCCAGCCGGCAGGGCAGACTTTCCCTTTCACCGTCAGGTCTGCAGCCTGCTGGGTGCCATGACGCCCATTTTAAAGATGGGAAAGTAGTCTTGCGTTTCAGGACAAGGGTCTAGATCCAAGCAGAACTTCCAGAGCTCCTAATTCAGGGCAGTGGGGAGCCCACAGCACCGAGTGGGGCAGGAGAGCAGAGGCTGCAGGGTCATGGCTGCAGCCAGGATGCCACCTGAACCTCAGGCCCCTGACCCTGTGCACATCTTCCTTGCCAGCCCCAGGCTGAGTGAGGAGCTTAGGGAGAAAGGCCCAGTCGTGCTTTCTGGGTCTGGGCTCTTGCAAAACACGGAGAGAGACCAAACAGCCCTGAGAGCTGTTGCTCGGTGCATTTGATGGGTGTAAGGGCACCCCTGTGTAAACCAGAAGGCCTAAGATCAGGCTGGGGTGCCCTGGAGGTCAGCCTGGGCTGGGGACATTTTCAAAGAGGGAGGCAAGCAGTGTTCCTAACAGGTCCACTCCACAGCACCGCCCCCCCCACCCGCTTCCCCAACACACACACACACAGGGCAGATTGCAGCATTTCCCTGAAGAGGGGAATTGAGGTTCAGGAACACTAATGGAAGAGCAGAGACTTGCCCTTAGCTCTCTGCTCACTCAGAAATCCACACCTGTTCCTCTGTCATCGGGTCAGTTTAAAGGCCACGTGTGGGCGGGTGCAGTGGTTCATGCCTATAATCCCAGCACTTTGGGAGGCCGAGGCGGGCAGATCACCTGGGGTCAGGAGTTTGAGACCAGCCTGATCAACATAGAGAAACCCTGTCTCTACTAAAAATACAAAATTAGCTGGGTGCGGTGGCACATGCCTGTACTCCCAGCTACTGCTGAGGCAGGAGAATCGCTTGAACAGGGAGACAGAGGTTGCGGTGAGCCGAGATGGCGCCATTGCACTCCAGCCTGGGCGACAAGCAAAACTCCCTCTCAAAAATAAATCAGTAAAAAATAAAGGCCACGTGTGGGGCTCTCCAGGGGCAGTAGCTTCAGACGCAGGTCCCGTCCTGGGGTGTTCTCTGGCCTACACCCCAGCAGGGAAGGCTAGCCCAGGCCAGACTTCAGCATCCAGCAGGAACCTGTCTAGAGGAGGCCTCTCCCCTAGACACGTTACTCCAAGTCTGGAGTGTGTTGCTGTCTTCCAGCTGGCTGCACAGGGTTGTTCTTCACACTGCCCTGGCTCTGAGGCGTTTCCTGGTGCGGTGCGGAGATCCCGGGCAAGACCTGTGACCTTTCCCTGTGCCTCCTCTTCCTCTCCTTTATTTTTTATTTATTTATTTATTTTGAGATGGAGTCTCGCTCCGTCGCCCAGGCTGGAGTGGAGTGGCATGATCTTGGCTCACTGCAACCTCTGCCTCTCAGTTCAAGCGATTCTCCTGCCTCAGCCTCGTGAGTAGCTGGGATTATAGGCACGAGCCACCACGCCCGGCTAACTTTTTGTATTTTTAGTAGAGACGGGGTTTCACTATGTTAGCCAGGATGATCTCCATCTCCTGACCTCGTGATCTGACCTCCTCGGCCTCCCAAAGTGCTGGGATTACAGGCATGAGCCACCGCAACCGGCCCACTTCCTCTTCCTTAAAGTGGAGCGGTGACCCTGCCTCGGTCAGACGGCTGTTGTGGGATTTCAAGAGCCCAGGCATGAAAGTGCACTGCAGGGGTGGCAGTTATGATTGCTGATGAAATTCCAGGACAGGAGAAGAACATGCATTTTCTATTCTCTGACATCTGCTGTCATGCGATTTAGCCTGCATGTTGAACCAAAATGAGTTCATGTTTTGGTTTATTCAACACTGGTGGCAGATGCAAGAAGGCACTCAAACCCAAGACTTCCCCAAACCTCTCTGCCCTTCTGTCCACCTTCCCCATCCCCTCTCCTCTGAGGCCCTTGCCGCGACCAGATGACTGACAAGGCTGCAACCCCATGCCAGGGACAGGGCTCCGGAGTCTCCGCAGCTGCTCACACCCAGGTCCTTCTCTTGACTCACACAAACTGGCTCTGTCCTCACACTCCCTACCCCCTGGGGCAGCTTTAGCCTCTGCACCTGAGACTCCCCACCCATAATTTTGAGCACCCAGAGTCTGGCAGCAGCTCCCAGAATGGCGGATCCTGTGGGTTAGCAGGTGCCGGGTCTCTGCTTCCGGGCCACCTGCATAGAGATGGGGCCATCCTGGCCCTGACAGGTATAAGGAAGGGTCCACCAGCAATGGATCAGATGCCACCTCATGCCCACTAAGATGACCATGATCAAAACCAGAAAATAACAAGTGTTGGCAAGACTGCGGCCACACGGGGGCCTAGAGCATGGTTGTGGGGCTGGACAGCACGGTGACCATGTCCCTAACCACGGAAAACAGTTCGGTGGCCCCTCAGTATGTTACACAGAACACATGTCCCAGCAAGCCCACTCCAGGGATACACCCCAGAGAACTGAAAACAAATGTTCGAACAAAACGTTGCTCATGACTGTTCACAGCAGCACTGGCCACAGTTGCCAAAAGGTAGAAACAGCCCAAAGTCCATCAGCAGATTCGTGGATAAACACAATGGGCACAACGGGATACGTTTTAGCCAGAAAACAAATGAAGTTCTGACATGTGCTGCACTGTGGATGAATCTTGAGACTATCAGCCAAGTGGCAGAAGCCGGACGCTCATGGGCACACGCTGTATGATTGATTCCATTCATTTTGAGTGTCCAGCAGAGGCAACTTCATAGAGATAGAAAGTCCACTGGTGGTGTCCAGTAGATGGGGGGAATAGGGAGGGATTACTAATGGGGTTTCTCTTTTTCTTTTTGAGATGGAGTCTTGCTCTGTTTCCCAGGCTGGAGTGCAGTGATGCAATCTCGTCTCACTGCAACTTCCGACTCCCAGGTTCAAACAATTCTCCTGCCTCAGCCTTCCATGTAGCTGGAATTACAGGCATGCATCACCATGCTGGCTTTTTTTTTTTTTTTTTTTTTTTTTTTGGAGACAGAGTCTGGCTCTGTCGCCCAGGCTGGAGTGCAGTGGCACAATCTCAGCTCACCGTAACCTCCGCCTCCTGGGTTCAAGCGATTCTCTTGCTACAACCTCCTGAGTAGCCGAAACTACAGGCATGTGCCACTACACCTGGCTAATTTTTTGTATTTTTAGTAGAGATGGGATTTCACTATTTTGCTCAGGCTGGTCTCGAACTCCTGACCTCAAGTGATCTGCCCACATTGGCCTCCCAAAGTGCTGGGATTATAGGCGTAAGCCATCGCACCCAGTTGGTATGGGGTTTGTTTTTGGGGTGATGAAAATGTTCTAAAATCGGTTGTGGTAATAGTTGCACAATTTTCTGAATGTACTCTATGTCATGTCATTCGTTTTTTTTTTTTTTGTTTTTTGTTTTTGAGATGGAGTTTTGCTCTTGTTGCCCAGGCTGGAGTACAATGGCTCAGTGCAACCTCTGCCTCCTGGGTTCAAGCGATTCTCCTGCCTCATTCTCCTGAATAGCTGGGATTACAGGCATGCAACACTACCCCCAGCTAATTTTTTGTATTTTTAGTAGAGATGAGGTTTCACCATGTTGGCCAGTTTGGCCTTGATCTCCTGACCTCAGGTAATCTGCCCGCCTTAGCCTCTCAAAGTGTGTGAGCCACCGCACCTGGACCGATATTTTATTTTATTTTTTATTTTTATTTTATTTTTGAGATGGAGTCTTACTCTGTCACCCAGGCTGGAGTACAGTGGTGCGATCTTGGCTCATTGCAAACTCTGCCTCCCGGGTTCAAGCGATTTTCTGCCTCAGCCTCCTGAGGAGCTGGGATTACCAGCATGTGCCACCACGTCCAGCTAATTTTTGTATTTTTAGTAGAGATGGCATTTCACCATGTTGGCCAGGTTGGCCTCAAACTCCTGACCTTAGGTAATCCGCCCACTTCAGCCTCCCAAAGTGCTGGGATTACAGGCATGAGCCACCGAGCCTCGCCCAATATTTTAAAGTAATTAGTTTTGACTGGGTACAGTGGCTTACGCCTGTAATCCCAGCACTTTGGGAGGCTCTGGCAGAAGGATTGCTTGAGCCCAGGGTTTTGACACCAGCCTGGGCAGCAGAGCAAGACCCCACTTCTATTAAAAGAATCAGGGGGTAAGACCAATGATGATCAGGCTGGGCACAGGGCACCAGCAGTGAGGGTGAGGCCTGAGGCCTAGTGATCGGAGTGGCCAACTGCAGGTGGGGTGGGCTGGCTCCACTCTAGAAGCCTTGTGGCAGGTAGGGCGTTTCAGAGCCCTCCTTTTGGGTATTAGACAGATGTCCACTTGGTCTGCACCAGCGCGGATGGAGTAGGAGCCATGTACCAGCCTCTGCAGGGCCTGCAGTTGCCTCTTAGGTTCCTCATCTGTGAGATGGGGATGAGAACCACACCTGCCTCCCAGGGGCCTCATCAGCATCAAAGGAACAGGACATGTGGGGGCTCCGCTCGGCGTCTCTGGAATGACCATGTGATAAATGTCAGCTATTCTGCCCAGGCTCCATGGGGGTGCTGGCGAGCCCCAGGGACAAGGTTGACTGTGAGGGCAGACACCAGCCTGGGGACAGAGAGCAGAACAGCGCCCTGTCCCAGGCTGCATGGCTGCGGAGTGGTGTCCCTCCCAGGATGTGCCCTTCTCTATTTCCTTGGCCCGCCCCATCCTTATTGTCTCGTTCAGGAAGGACCATTCAGGGTTCTGGCCTCCAGGCTCCCCAGGGTCCCATTCAGGGGGCACAGAGGCTTCTGACTAAGCCTAGACTCTATGTGCCAGCTGCAGGAAGGCTGAGGAAACGAAGGCCCAGAGGGGCACTGTTCTTCAGGCGAGGTACCCTGAGACAGGGTGGGGTGAGGGTTCAGTTCACTGTCTCCCCCCAGGGAGGGAGCTGGGGATCTACTGGGGGTTCCAAGTTAACCCACGGGGATCATGGCTGTGCTGGGGGCCAGAGCCTACTCCCTGGGAGAAAGGGGTCAAGATGGAGCATTTCAGAAAGGAACAGCCCAGGCTGGGGGGGCGGGCACAGGCGGGGAGGGAGGAGGGTGTGATGGAGGGTGGTTGGCAGCACAGGGGTCCCCCGGAGACCCTGTGTGGGGCCCAGCAACTTGCCGACCTGAGCCTCCAGCACACAGCATGTCTGGCAGCCCCGACCCCGCTTCCCAGTCCAGACTTGAGGCGGCTCCATGCAGCACAGCCAGCCCCTCCCCCCAGGACTGCTCTGGCTCCAGCTGCTGCCGGCTGTCTGGGGCCCAGCTGTTGTGTAGTGGCCTCAGCCGCCCCACCCCGCATGGCCACCTGGGCTGCCCTGCACCCCAGCTGCTGGCCTCTGAGGCCCAAGTGAGCAGGGAAGTGAGGCGGGCCACCCGCTTCCCCAAGTGGCTGGCTCTGGGGGGAGGCCCTGCTCTCCAACCAGCTCAGAGTGGGGGAGGGGTTCCGAGGCCAGGCGGTGCAGTGGCAGAGCTTGAACCCCCTTTGGTTTCCCCCAGCCCCCCTTTCTGGTCACCCCATGCATCAGAAGGACCCTCCTTGGCCTCATATACTGGGACCTCGATGAGCCAAGTCCCTTGCCAGGAGCTGCTGTGGCTCTCGCCCAGGTCTTTGGAGGGGCAAGGGGAGACGCTGGGCTGGACGGCAGCTCCTGGGCCCCAGTGCCTGCAAGTGTGTGGCCTCTGGGTCCCCTGGGGGGAAGGACCAGTCTTGCCCCAGGACTGAAGCACATGGGCTCAGACGTCCTTCACCCGGCTGACAGCCTTTAGAGCTCGGCGGGGAGGCCGAGGCCCTGGCATTTCTGGACCCAGGTATTTGGCGGGATTGCTTCTCTTGGCACCCCTGCGGCTGAGCCCCACCCCCTCCCACCTCCTCCCTATGGCCTCACCTGGCTGGTGCCAGCCTGCAGCCTACTGGGCTAACCATGGAGTGGCAGGGCCACCAGGGAAAGGTCACATTCCACAGCTGGGGGAGGAAGGGTATGGGGATGCAGGAGCCCCTGCGCATCGCTGGAGATGGGGCCTCCTGGGACATCACGCAGAGAGTGCGTGTCTCCTTCCTGGACAGGTGAGGGGGGCTGGAGGTCAGGCTCTGGGGTGTCAAGGGGAGGGGCAAAGAGAGGCTGGTCCTTTGCCCTCAAAGCTGCCAGGCTCTGCTGTCCCCCCAAGCTGCAGGCCGTGGCCCTCACCCATCCAGCCTGCTGGTCCCCATGCTCCTGCTCCTGCTCCTGCAGCAACAGCAGCAGCAGGCCAGGGAGGCCATGTGACCCTCGCCCTCCCTCCCTCCCTGTGATCCCCACGTGGCCTCTGGGGAGGCAGAAACAAACCCTCAGATCTTGCCACTGGGAACCTTTCAGCGCCAGCGACATCAAAGAGGGGTGGCGGCGGCGGGGGGCGGCTGGCGGATGCTTCTCTTAAAGGGCCACGCCACTTTTAATTCAAAGCAGATCCTGGGAGCAGCTGTCTAGCTGCTGTCTGGGAGGGAAGGTGGCAGCCAAGTCCCGTCCAGACCTGGCTGCAGTTGCTCCTCAGAACTAGTTAAATTAGGCTGGGTGCGGTGGCTCACACCTGTCATCTCAGCACTTTGGGAGGCCAAAATGGGCAGAACACCTGAGGTCAGAAGTTCGAGACCAGCCTGGCCAACATGGTGAAACCCTGTCTCTGCTAAAAACACAAAAATCACTACAGAAGGAAAACCCATGGCATGAAAAAAAATACAAAAATCAGCCAGGCATGGCGGTGGTGCATGCCTGTAATCCCAGCTACCTGGGAGGGTGAGGCACACGAATCCCTTGAACCCAGGAGATGGAGGTTACAGTGAGCTGAGATCACACCACTGCACTCCAGCCTGGGTGACAGAGTGAGACTGTCTCAAAAAAGAACAAGAAAGAACTGCACCACCACAGTCGGTTAATCTTTAATTTTTTTGTAGAGATGGGGTCTCACTATGTGGCCCAGGCTGGTCTTGAACCCTTGGGCTCATGTGATCCTCCCCCTTAGCCGCCCCAGATGCTGGGATTACAGCTGTGTGCCGCCCTGCCTGGCCCTGAGGTGGGATTGTGACGGGCCCAGGTGTCTATCCTGCCTGGAGGCCACTAACTGAGTGAGGCCAGAAGTGAGGCCACAGGAATGTTCCCTGACCACCTCCCATTCATTCGCTTGAGCCCTGTCCCAGGCACAGGGACATAGGACCCAGATGGCAGGTGTGCCTTTGCAGGGCTTGTCTTCTGGACAAGGCAGATGATGAAAAATAGCTGCTCAGGGAGCTCCTGACAGGATGTCAGGGAAGAGGAAATGGGAAAGCCAGGCAGAAAATGGCCCCTGTGCTGGGTATTCAGTGGGCCTGGCAGGGGCCCCAGACCAGCCCTGGGATGGACTCTGTGCAGCCTTGGGGAAGGAACCCAACTTCATCTTCTGGCCTGGCTCAGGCTTCCTACAGCCCACTGGGGACTCGCTCCCTGCAGTGATCTCTTAGCCCTCCTGTGCCAAGTCAGGGTCCACTCACCTGTGAGGTGGGTGCTACAGGTGAGGATCCGAGTCCTGGGCAGGCTAGGCTCTACGTTGGAGGCCGGCACAGACCAGGTCAAAGTTCAGTTCTGTGCAGGTAGGGGGCTGGACCTTGTGTCTGGACCATTCCACACCTGGACACTGTGGCCTCCCATGCAACGTCCAAAGTGAGCACTTTGTGCTACTGACTTAGTGCTTGTGGGGTAGAGTGGAGTCACAGGTGGCCCCAGAGAGGGTCATGCTTACATCTTTGAAAACGTGGGCTGCAGTGATAACAGCAAAAGAGACTGGTGCCCAGTGGTCACCTCCTGTGTAAGGAGGAAGGGAGGTTAAGAATCTACATCTGGCCAGGCACGGAGGTTCATACCTGTAGTCCCAGCGCTTCGGGAGGTCAAGGCAGGTGGATCACTTGAGCCCAGGAGTTCAAGGCCAGCCTGGCCAACATGGTAAAACCCCATCTACACTCAAAATACAAAAAATTAGCCAGATGTGGTAGCAAGCGCCTATAATCTCCGCTACTCTGGAGGCTGAGGCAGGTGAATTGCTTGAACCTGGGAGGCAGAGGTGGCAGTGAGCCGAGATCACGTCATTGCACTCCCGCCTGGGCGACAGAGCAAGACTCCATCTAAAAAAAAAAAAAAAAAAAAAAGAATCTACATATATGTCCACCTGGCACCTGACACAGGCATTTGCTCATCGTTGCAAACAGAAAACAAGCAGGTTACTCTAGAAGTGAATGAAAATGGTTTTCTCGGCTGGGCTTGGTGGCTCACGCCTGTAATCCCAGCACCTTCTGAGGCCAGGGCAGGAGGATTACTTGAGGCCAGAAAGTTGAGACCAGCCTGGACGAGATGGCGAGACCTCATGACTACAGTATTTAAAAAAAAAATTGTATATATATATATATGTTAGGCATGGTGGCATACGCCTGTAGTCTCAGCTACTTGGGAGGATGAGGCAGGAGGTGGAGGCTGTAGCGAGCTGTGCTCATACCACTGCACTCCAGCCTGGGCAATAGAGAGAAATTCCAACTCTAAAAAAAGAAAAGAAAATGGTTTTCCATGGGGATGAGTGGGAGCAGAAATAGGTCAGGCCATGTCTTTATACTTTTCAATCGAATATATATATATATATATTTTGAGATGGAGCCTCACTCTGTTGCCCAGGCTGGAGTGCAGTGGTGCGATCCCGGCTCACCACAACCTCCACCTCCCAGGTTCAAGCGATTCTCCTGTCTCAGCCTTCAGAGTAGCTGGGATTATAGGCATGCGCCACCACACCCAGTTAATTTTTTAATTTTTAGTAGAGATCCAGCATATTGGCCAGGCTGATCTCGAACTTCTGACCTCAGGTGATCTGCCCACCTTGGCCTCCCAAAGTGCTGGGATTACAGGCGTGAGTCACAGCACCCCGACTGAATCAAATAAATATCCTGAATAATGAAAAATGTAGCACTAAAAAAAAGGATGAAGAAAAAAAGAAATCCCCAAATTTAGTGAAAACCAAAATAAATAAACCTAACCTAATCATGTATCAAATTGTTAAACAAATCCAACCTGACTATAATGGTTAATTTTATGTGTCAACTTGACCAGGCTAAGGGATACCCAGAGAGGTGGTAAAACCTCAGGGCTGGGTGTGTCTGCAAGGGTGTTTCTGGAAGAAATAGCATTTGGATCAGTGGCCCTCACCACTGTGGGTGGGAATCATCTGATCCGTTGAGGGCCCAAATAGAACAAAAGATGAAAGAAGGACAAATTTTCTCTTCTTGAGCTGGGACATCCATCCTCCTGCCCCTGGACATTGAGGTGCAACCTGGTTCTCAGGCACCTGGACTCCAGGACTTACACCAGCCGCCCATCCTACACTGCCTGGGCTTCAGGATGGGAGTTATACCTCTGGATCCCCTGGTTCTCAGACCTGCAGACTGGAATTAAATTATATTATACTATAGTTATATTATAAACCAGTGTATTAAGTTATACACTGGTTTACAATACACTGGTCTTCCTGTCTCAAGCTTACAGACAACAGATCATGGAACTTTCTTTCTTTCCCTTCCTTCTGTCCTTCCCTCCCTTCTCTCTTTCTTTTCTCTCTCTGTCTCTCTCTCTCTCTCTCTGTCTCTCTCTTTCTCTCTGTTTCTGATGGAGTCTTGCTCTGTCACCAGGCTGGACTGCAGTGGTACAATCTCAGCTCACTGCAATCTCCACCTCCTAGGTTCAAGTGATTCTCCTGCCCCACCTTCCTTAATGGCTGGGATTACAGGTGCCAGCCACCATGCCCAGCTAAGTTTTGTATTTTTTTTTTAGTAGAGATGGGGTTTCACCATGTTGGCCAGGATGGTCTCCATCTCTTGACCTTGTGATCTGCCTGCCTCAGCCTCCCAAAGTGCTGGGATTACAGGAGTGAGCCACTGCGCCCTGGCTTTTTTTTTTTTTTTTCTTTTGGTGAGATGGAGTCTTACTCTGTCACTCAGGCTGGAGTACAGCGATGTGATGTCGGCTCACTGCAACCTCCACCTCCCAGGTTCAAGTGATTCTCCTGCCTCAGCCTCCCGAGTAGCTGGGTCTACAGGCATGCACCAACACGCCTGGCTAATTTTGTATTTTTAGTAGAGGTGGGGTTCCTCCATGTTGGTCAGGCTGGCCTCAAACTCCTAAACTCAGATAATCCACCTGCCTCAGCCTCCCAAAGTGCTGGGATTACAGGCACTAGCCACTGTGCCCAGACTAATTTTTGTATTTTTAGTAGAGATGGGGTTTTACTGTGTTGGCCAGCTGTCCTCTTGTATATGTCTATGCATACCCTATTGGTTCTGTTTTTCTGGAGAGCCCTATAATACACTAACCTAACCTAACACAGAAAAAGAAATTAATTCAAATAACTTTTGAACATGATATATTTCTTTAATGGGACACACTCTAAGGGACAAAAATAGCTACAAAGAGACCCTGAAATTTCCATAGTAGGTCTGTTGTTAATAGCAGGATTGCTGCAGTACCTCAAACTATTTGGAGGGCATTTTAGAACAGAGCAAATGAATAAATACACTGATTTACTGAAAATTAGGGTTTTCACTGTGAACAAAGGAGATATTAGGTTGAACCATATAGATTTTGTCATTTTTTTGTAGATCAAAAATGACGTCCGGGTGGGGTGGCTCAATGCCTGTAATCCCAGTACTTCAAGAGGCTGAGGTAGGAGGATCACTTGAGGTCTGCAGTTTGAGACCAGCCTGGCGAACATAGTGAAACCTCATGTCTACTAAAAATACAAAAATTACCAGGCATGGTATTGGGCACCTGTAATCCCAGCTACTCAGGAGGGTTAGGCAGGAGAATCCCTTGAACCCAGGAGGTGGAAGTTGCATTGAGCCAAGATTACGCCACTGCACTCCAGCCTGGGCAACAGAGTGAGACTCTGTCTAAAGAAAAAAAAAAGGTCAACTAGGGCAATTTCATAGGATTAAACCAAATACAAATATGGAATGAGGAAAGAAGAGAGAGGAAGCTGAGATGCGGCTTAGAAATATTCAGATGAATCACTCCTCAGCAATTGCATAGCATTTCACAGGTTTAAATAAAATATTGGAAAAAAAAAAAGAAATATTCAGATGAATTCATGACACTAACTCTGTTCCCTAAGAGGACCCAGAAAACAGTGACATCCCAGTAGCAATGAGCACACTCAGCACCCAGAACTTGGTCTCTAAATCCCATTTCCTTGTTAAAGGGCTTCTGTGAGAAATGGCTGACTTCAGGGGTTGGGCAGGGAGGAGGTGCTCAAAGAATAATGGAAAGGTCAAATGGATGCAGAAAAGATGTCAACACTTGGACAGTTAACTGAGGATTAGCTCAGTATGATATCAATGTTAGATTCCCAGTTTTGTATGAAATTATGGTGGTTATATAAGAGGCTGGCCTTATTCTTTTTTTTTGAGATGGAGTCTCACTCAGTCATCCAGGCTGGAGTGCAGTGGCACAATCTCGGCTCACTGCAACCTCCACCTCCCAGGATCAAGTGACCCTCCTGCCTCAGTGTCCCAAGGAGCTGGGACTACAGGAACATGCCACCATGCCCAGCTCACTTTTGTATTTTTTGTAGAGACAGGGTCTCGCTATGTTGCCCAGGCTGGTCTCAAACTCCTAGGCTCAAGTGATCCTCCTACCTTGGCCTCCCAAAGTGCTGGGATTATAGTGGTGAGTCACTGTGCCTGGCCAGAAGTTTTTACATATACATGGGGTTGGAGGGTGGGGAGAGAGAGAGAACATGATAAAGCAAATGGGGTGACATGTAAACGCTCATTGAGCTTGTTAAAGACATACAGGAATTCTTCGTACTGCTTTTGCAAACTTTGCTTCTCCTTCTTTCTTGTCTTTCTTCTCCTTTTTAGAGACAGTATTATACTATTTTGCTGGGGCTGGGGTGCAGTAGCTATCCATAGGTATGCTAATGGTTCACTACAGACTTGAACTTGGACTTAGCAATCCTCTTGCCTCAGCCACCTGAGTCGCTAAGACTACAGGTGTGAACCACCTTGCTCAGCTAAGTTTGAAATATATCAACATAAAAGGTCATCCCTTCCACCAAAAAAAAAACATAGGAGTCAGGAGGACCAATTTGAACATCAAAAAGAATACCAACTTAATACAAAAAATACATGAATTCATATTAATATTTAATAATTTTTTTTTTGAGACAGAGTCTCACTCTGTCACCAGGCACCAGGCTGGAGTGCAGTGGCGCAACCTCGGCTCACTGCAACCTGCACCTCCCGGGTTCAAGCAGTTCTCCTGTCTCAGCCTCCGAGTAGCTGGGACTACAGGAGTGTGCCACCAAGCCCGGCTAATTTTTTGTATTTTTTCAAGTAGAGACGGGTTTTCACCATGTTAGCCAGGATGGTCTCAATCTCCTGACCTTGTGATCCACCCGCCTCGGCCTCCAAACTGTTGGGATTACAGGCGTGAACCACCGTGCCCAGCCAATAGTTCACATATTTTTTTAATGAGGAGAAGGCTTGACCAAAAATGCCTATAAACGTGGAAGGAACAATAAACTTGGGAAGTCATGATTTTGCAGCTGTAAATGTAACGATGAATCTACTCATTAACCGATGCTAAAACTGTTGAGCAAATGGTTATTGGAAAATCTTGATATTTGTGGTCTCAGAGAATTGCCTCACACATGCCTTAATTACTCCATAATGAGCAAGGGACCTTGACCATGGAGGAATTTAGCAGAACTGAACTTGACCAACTGGTTAAACTTTACTCATGGCCACAATGATGTCCTGTACCTCCTGCTGACTTATCATCTCCCCTCATCATTGCCCCAAATGTCTACGCAAGGATCCAGACCGTGGGACGGTCGAAGGAAAACAGGACCAGATACTTCAAAAACGACTCTGAAAAACTGAAACACACCCACCAGGAGATGTGTGGCTCAGTGAGGCTCTGAGGTTGCACAGGGCACGGGGATGTGGCTGGCTGGCTGGCTGGGAGGGCTGTGGCTAACCTGGGGCTCTCCCCAGTTTTCTCCAGTATACATAGGTGTCCATGTTTGTCTGCATACAGGTGTGTGTGATGTGGATGTGTCATCAACAGGAAGGTAAGACAGCACCCAGGCAGAGGAGGTGTCCTTAGACTCAGCAATGACTGCTGGGCGTGGTGGCTCACACCTGTCATCCCAGCACTGTGGGAGGGTGAGGTGGGCGGATCACCTGAGCTCAGTTCTAGACCAGCCTGGCCAACATGGTGAAACCCTATCTCTACTAAAAATACAAAAAGTAGCCGGGCGTGGTGTGGGTGCCTGTAATCCCAGCTACTGGGGAGGCTGAGGCAGGAGAATCACTTGAACCTGGGAGGCGGAGGTTGCAGTGAGCTGAGATCGAGCCACTGCACTCCAGCCTGGGTGACAAGAGTGAAAGTCTGTCTCAACAACAATAAAAATTAGCCAAGCATGATGGTTTGCACCTGGTTTCCAGCTACCCAGAAGGCCAAGGCAGGAGGATTGCTTGAGCCCAGGAGTTGGAGGCTGCAGTGAGCTGTGATCACAGCACTGCACTCAAGTCTGGGCCACAGAGGGAGACCCTGTCTCAGTCAAATGAAGAAAAAGGACTGACTGAGAAGTGCACCAGTTCCCCCTTCCACAGGCTTCTGTGCATCTGAGTCCTGGCCAGGAGCCCACAAGAGACAGGCAGGCCCATGGAGAGGGGAGCGCCAGGCAGGGCTGAGCGGTGGAGAGAATTTAGCCAAGTCCAAGGCAGGGGGGCGGGGGAACACGTGGATGTGCTGTCCATGAGTGGCCCAGGTGCTGGGAGCTAAGCACAGGGCTGCGAGTCAGGATGGTAGCTCCCTCTGGAAGACAGGAGCTGCCAGCACGTGGCCCTGGTGGCAGTGAGGCCAGGTGCCATCCCTTCTGCGGCAGCTGGGGATGGGGTGGGGTTTCCGAGGCTTCCACCAAGCCCCCCGTTCAACATGGCACCAGGGCGGGAAGTCCTCGAGTGCCTGTGTGGGTCCGCAAGAATTCCGGTGAGACTCAAGTTCGCCCACCCCATGATTCTGGACCCGGTCTCCCGCCTTACCTACCCCTCGGGTTTAGGGACCATCGCAGCAGCCCCAGGGCTGCCAGGTATTTCACTCCCATTCTAGGATAAATGAAATAAGGCCTAGACTCGGGAGCCACGAGTCCCAATAGCCAGGAAGGATTCGTACGGGGGTGGGGAGCTTGCCCCATCCCATAAGGTCAGGAGGGGGACACTGAGCACAGGGACAGGTGGGCAGGGAAGAGGCTCAGGTGCTAGAGCGGAGGAAGCCGGGAGGGTGGGGGAGAGCAGGGCACCGACGTGGGGACCGGACGAACCGAAGACGGGCGAGTGCGGACCACTGGGGCCCGAGGGCTCAGTGCCGCTCACTGAGGGTTACCGCGCACCCAGCTCCGGCCCAGCCTGGCCCCGGCGAGCCCATCCGAGCCGCGCTTCCCAGAGGCAGAGATCTACACCGCCATCCGGGTCGCCCGGTCCAGCGCGGGCTTCAGCGGCCCTAGGGCGGGGCGGGGGCGCCGTGGGCGGGGCTAGGGCGGGACCTGGCGGGACCCGGAAGCGCGCTCCGGCCCCGCCCCCCCGCCGCGTGCCTGCGCGTCCCGGCTGTTGCCGATAAAGTTGTTTGACGCCGGGCGGTGGCGGGTCACGTGAGCGGAAGATGGCGGCCCCGGCAGGTGGTGGAGGCTCCGCGGTGTCGGTGCTGGCCCCGAACGGCCGGCGCCACACGGTGAAGGTGACACCGAGCACCGTGCTGCTTCAGGTGCGGCCGCCGACCCGAGGCGGACGGGTGGGCGGGTGGGGGGCGCCGCGCCGAGTCGGCGTCAGGGTCTTCAGGGGCGGGGCCTGGGGCGGGGCCTGCGGCGGCCAATGAACAGACTCCTGCGCGGCGTCCCCGCCCCCTGCTCGCGGGCACCTGCGCTTCCTCAGGGTTCCCGGGGGTCTCGTGTGGGGGTGGGGCGGGTGCAGCCCTACCTGGGATGCGGCAGGGACGGTGCCGCGTGTCACCCCCCCTTGAAGTCCTGGGCGCCTGGCTGAGCCCAGCTCGCGAGGGCGCCGGGAAGAGGGAAGAGTGGAGCCCCAGACCCGCGTTCCCATCCCGGGGCGTACCCCGGAGTGGGAGCCCGGGTTGCGCGGTGGCTGATGTCCTGGCCGTGGGGCCTGGAAGCGATTTTTGCTGAGTCATGCACTGCACTTTTATTGGGGCAGCTTGTGACCTCGAATCAATTAAATGTAAAAGTATTAATTGGGCCCCTGCTGCGTTGGGGACCGTGAGGACCCAAAGTACGCACGACCCGTAGTCTGTGGGAGTAACCCACAGCGTGGGGCAGCCGGGCCTGGGCAGGTGGAGGGCGCAGCTGGGAGGCTGCTGGTGCCGGGCGTGCAGAGTGCGGAAGTGCGCCGCTCCCGCGGTGGCGCCGGATCCTCTGGTGCCAGCGTCACGGCTTTGGCTCTTGGAGAAGAGGGGCGGAGGCGGTGCAGGCTGTGGGAGCTGGTGCACAGAACCGTTCCAGAACCAGGGGTAGCCTCTGCTGGGCAGGGTTGCAGAACTACAGGGTTTGAACTTCATGGGGGAAGATCCCAGGGTGTGTGCCAGGAAGATCCTACTGTTGCTTGCCGCTTGGGAACCCTGAGTGGAGCCTCCCTGCAAAGCGGGGACAATGAGGAAGGGAGGGACAGTGGACAGGATTTGCAGGTGAGACGCCCGCGGCTGTTGTGGGGACTGTCCATAGTGTGATTTGTGCTTGGCTTTGCCTGGGCACAGCCACTTGGCTTGCCAGGAAGCTGAGTGCCCTTGGCTGGCCTGCCCCAACGCACCCGCCAGCCCGGCCCACTCAGCAGTTCACCGTCCTTTCGTCTAACCCCTAGGTTCTGGAGGACACGTGCCGGCGGCAGGACTTCAACCCCTGTGAATATGATCTGAAGTGAGTTTGCTCGAGCTCAGCAAGCAGGGTCTGAGTGTGTCTGTGCCCCTGCCCCCTGAACATACTGGCTCTCACTTGGAAGAGGCCCCCGGTGGTTTTAAACAGTCATCATATATTCCCTCCCAGCTCTGGAGACCCAAGGCCTTGGCAGGGCCACACTCTCTCCGAATGCCCTAAGGGAGAATCCTTCCTGCCTCTTCAGGCTTCTCATGGCTCCAAGTGTTCCTCGGCTTGTGGCCGCATTGCTCTCTGCCTCCGATTCCTTGTGGACTTTTCCTGTTTTCTGTGTCTTGAGAAGACCCTTGTCACTGGATTTAGGGTCCCCTTGGATAATCTAGAATGGTTTATCATGACATCTCCAAAGACCAGGATACCCGAGAAGATGGTCAGAGGACATTGACCCATCAGTTTTGGGGGGCACCATTCAACCCCTTCTAGTTTTATTGCATTTGGTTGTGTAAGTTCCCAGTGGAGCTCTGAGGGGAAGAGCTGGCCATAGAGAAATAAGAAGATACCCTGAAAACTGCAGGGGGATCCCTGTGGTCTCACAGCCCCTGGAATTACCTCTATGTGGGGGTATTATTCACAAGAGAGTCCTTCTGCCAGATTCTCAGTCTGAAACAGCAGAAGGGTCGGAGCCCTCATATGGGTAGGACGTGTGTGTCTATCCAACATGTGAAGCTTTTTTCTTTAAAAATTTTTTTTCCTTCTTTTTTTTTTTTTTTTTTTTGAGACAGGGTTTCACTCTGGTTGCCCAGGCTGGTGTGTACAGTGGTGTGATCTCGGCTCACCGCAACCTCTGCCTCCTGGGTTCAAGTGATTCTCTTGCCTCCACCTCCCAAATAGCTGGGATTACAGGTGCGTACCACCACGCCCAGATACTTTTTGTATTTTTAGTAGAGATGGGGTTTCACCATGTTGGCCAGGCTGATCTTGAACTCCTGACCTCAGATGATCTGCCCGCCTTGGCCTTCAACATTGGTGGGATTACAGGGGTGAGCTACCGTGGCCGGGGTTAAAGACCTGTTTTCACATTACTGTTGTCCTAACATTGGGGGCAGAGGGCAGGAGCCTGCCTTACCGGCCTTGCCATCCCTGTCTTACGGGGCTCTCCTGGGAGGAGTTTCTTAGGGGTGATACTTGCCAAGTCATTCCAGTCTTCCACCCTGTGTCTGGACTGTGAGAGTCCCGGGACCTGTGCTTGGAGTGCCACGTGGTTTTGAGCATTCTGCCTCAGACCCTGACATCATCCTTCTCCAGTCTGTGGTCAACCGAAGAATGAGGTTAATACCTTTGGGTTGCAGCCTGAAGGGTGGCCATTCTAACAGGCTGGGAAGTGTAGCCGTCAGCCAGAGGCTGGAAGCAGACCCTTCGAGAGAGGGAAGAGTAAGACAGGGATTCACACCGAATGGGGTGGCTGATACAGACGTACTTAATACGCTATGGGAGGATCATGAGATTCTTGAAAGGAGAACTGTGCACACGCACAATTGAGCTTCATGCCTCCACGGGTCCTGTGTTTAAAAAATGGCAGCGCTAGCGTGACCTGAGGGTGGAACTTTTGGCCTCTGAAGTTAAAGGTGAGGCAGGCTGGGCGAAGTGGTTCGTGCTTGTAAACCCAGCACTTTGGGAGCCCAAGGCGGATAATTGCTTGAGCCCAGAAATTCTAGACCAGGCTGGGGAACATAGTGAAACCCTGTCTCTACAAAAAAAGTAAATAAATGAATCAATAAAAGAAAAACAAGGCAAACCAGAGGGCATGAAAACCCTCACTGCGCCAGAACCACTCCATGGTTGGTGGCCTCTTAGGAAGAAATACCCGTGGGTTGTTTTGCAGAAGTGCAGGAGAGAAGGGCCTGACTGGAGGTAGGCTGTTGTCAGATACCAGCCCAGGAAAGAGCTGCTTTCTGTTTATCCCTTAGGGAAGAAAGCCTATAGGTTTGTCTGACTTCACACCCATTCATGGCCAGGAACTCAGCTTTCAAGGTTTATGGAGTCCCCTGGGCCAGGAGGAGGCCAGTGCAGTTGTTTAGGGGGCTTAGGATTTCATTTTTATTTCTTTTTTATTATTTTTGAGATGGAGTCTCACTCTGTCACCCAGGTTCGACTGCAGTGGTATAATCTCAGCTCACTGCAACCTCTGCCTCCCAGGTTCAAGCGATTCTCGTTTGTCAGCCTCCTGAGTAGCTGGAATTACAGGTGCACGCCACCGCACTCAGCTAATTTTTGTATTTTCAGTAGAGACAGGATTTCACCATGTTGATCAGGCTAGTCTCCAACTCCTTATCCACTGATCCGCCTGCCTCGGCCTCTTCCAAAGTGCTGGGATTACAGGTTTGAGCCACCACACCTGGCCTATTTTATTATTTTTTGAGAGAGTCTCGCTCTGTCACCCAGGCAGTAGTACAGTGGCGGGATCTCGGCTCGTTGCAACCTCCGCCTCCCAGGTTCAGGTAATTTTCTTGTCTCATCCTCACGAGTAGCTGGGATTACAGGCATGCACCATCATGCCCAGCTAATTTTTTTTTTTTGAGAGGGAGTCTCACTCTGTCACCAGGCTGTAGTGCAGTGGCGCCATCTTGGCTCCGTGCACCCTACGCCTCCCAGGTTCAAGCACTTTTGTGCCTCAGCCTCCCAAGCACCTGGGATTACAGGCATCCGCCACCACACCTGGCTAATTTTTGTATTTTCAGTAGAGACAAGGTTTCACCATCTTGGCCAGGCTGGTTACCTTTTGTATTTTTAGCAGAGACAGGGTTTCACCATGTTGGTCAGAATGGTCTCGAACTCCTGACCTCAGGTGATCCACCAGCCTAGACCTCCCAAAGTGTTGGGATTACAGGTGTGAGTCACCTGGCCTGGCCATTTTGTTTGAAAAGTCTTGCTCTGTCACCTAGGCTGGAGTGCAGTGGCACAATCTCGGCTTACCGCAACCTCTGCCTCCCGGGTTCAAGCGATTCTTGTGCCTCAGCCTCCTGAGTAACTGGAATTATAGGCACAGGCCATGCCCGGCTGATTTTTGTATTTTTAGTAGCGATGGTTTCACCGTGTTGGCTAGGCTGTTCTCAAACTCCTGACCTCAAGTGCTCCGCCCGCCTTGCCTCCCAGAGTGCTGGGATTACAGGCATGAGCCACCGTGGCTGGCCCCATTTTTGTTTCTGACGGCTCACCTGCCCATGATCTATGTGATGATGTCTAGTGGGAGCCAGTGAGTGCGACTTTGAGGCACGTCTCCTGCAGCACCATCGCAGTGTTTTCTTGTCTCCCTTTCCTCTGCTGATGCAGTGCAGCGAACACGGCTCCATGCGGGTACAGTGCCCCGTCCTCTCCACGGTTCCCAGTCTGCCTGCCCTCAGGTTCCCCCTGATCTGCTATCCTGTCTCGCCCTAGATATTTCATGTGACAATTTCCAGAGTCATTTTTCTGACCAGTATAAAAGATTGATAGCAAAGTTTGTTCTCTGTTCTCTGTTAATTCTTCTAGACACCCTCGGGTTTTCTAAACTCTGTTTTCTAATTGATTCCAATGGCAGCTTGTTTCCAAAGGGGGACCAACCTCTTTCTTTTTCTTTCTTTCTTCCTTTTTCTTCCTTTTTCTTCCCTTTCTTCCCTTTCTTTCCCTCCTTCCCTCCTTCCCTCCTTCCCTCCTTCCTTCCTTCCTTCCTTCCTTCCTTCCATCGCCTGGGCTGGAGTGGGAGTGCAATGATGTGGTCTTGGCTCACTGCAGCTTCTGCCTCCCAGGTCCAAACAATTCTCTTGCCTCTGCCTCCTGAGTAGCTGGGACTATAGGCAACCGCTACCATGTCCCGCTAATTTTTGTATTTTTAGCAGAGACAGGTTTTCACCACATTGGTTAGGCTGGTCTTGAACTCCTGACCTCAGATGATCCTCCTGCATTGGCCTCCCACAGTGCTGGGATTACAGGCATGAGCTGCCGTGCCGGGCCAGGTGTATTCAGATTTCATGTGTGTTCTCCCCTCAGCCCTGGAGTTTTTTTCCTTTTATCTAAACTTTTGTTAAAAACACAGCTCAGATATGAGTATGCCACTGGGTGACAGAGTGAGACCCTGTCTCTTAAAAAAAAAAAGTGAAAATGGCCAGGTGCAGTGGCTCACGCCTGTAATCCTAGCACTTTGGGAGGCCAAAGTGGGTGAATCACGTGAGGTCAGGAGTTCAAGACCAGCCTGGCCATCATGGTGAAACCCCATCTTTATAAAGAAAATGTTATATTAAAAATAAAAAAAAAAAGTGAAAATAGGTTGCTCATTGGCTCATACTTGCAATTCCAGCACACGAGGATGCCTAGGTGGAAGGATTGATTGAGTTCAGGAGTTTGTGACTAGCCTGGGCAACACAACAAGATTCCCATCTCTGCAAAAGATAAAAAAGTTAGCCAGGATTTGTGGTGCACACCTGTAGTCCTAGCTACTCAGGAGGCTGAGGTGGGAGGATAGCTTGAGCCTGGGAGGTTGAGGTTACAATGTGCTCCGTTTGCTCTACTGCGCTCCACCCTGGGGAAGAAAGTGAGACCCTGTCTCAAAAACGGAGTCAGAGCCTGACCTGTGAGAGGTATGAATAGCCTCTTGTTTGTTCTTTGGGTGACTCACTGGCCACTGTGGTCTCCTTGAAGATCAGGGCTATGTAGCAGTTGTGATTTGTGATTTTCTTTCTTTTTTTTTTTTTTTTGAGACAGAATCTTGCTCTGTCATCCAGGCTGGAGTGCAGTAGCGTGATTTCAGCTCACTGCAACTTTCACCTCCTGGGTTCAAGCGATTCTCCTGCCTCAGCCTCCCAAGTAGCTGGGATCGTAGGTGCCCACCATCATGCACAGTTACCTTTTATATTCTTAGTATAGACTAAAAATAGCTGGTCTCCAACTACTGACCTCCACTGATCTACCCGCCAAACTCCTGACCTCAGCTGATTCACCTGCCTCAGCCTCCCAAGGTGCTGGGATTACAGGCGTGAGCCACCGCGCCTGGCCCACATATGGGTTTTCTGTTGCTTCTCTTGGGTTGCGGCCCCATTTGGAGGGGGCAGGAGCAGGAATAGTGGGCAGCCTCGCTGACTGGTGGCCAAGGTGACAGCAGAGGGGATTGGGCAGCCGGCTTTACTGTGGCGGCTCCAGCTGTGATGGCGGGGGCTGTGACTCCAGCTTCTCGAGTGCGGCAGTGTTCACCACCCAGCCTTTCTGTGTCTTTTCTGAGCATTTGCCCTGGTGTTGTTAGCACCCCAGACTCTGGAGGAGCGACCCCTCCAAGCGTCCGAGGCTCGCTTCTCCCTTTTCCCTGCTCCCTTCTGCATGCAGGATGCCCTCTATAGTCAGGTCCCGCCTTGTGCCCCTGTTGGTGATGTGGTCCTGCTCTCAGGGAGCTGCCATTTGTGGTGGATGGTGGGGCATGTCAGGGTCTGCAGGGCAGCGAGTGGACTCCGGTCTGTCTTACAGGTTTCAGAGGAGCGTGCTCGACCTTTCTCTCCAGTGGAGATTTGCCAACCTACCCAATAATGCCAAGCTGGAGATGGTGCCTGCCTCCCGGAGCCGAAAGGGGCCCGAGAACATGGTGGGTGGTGCTCCGGGGGAGGCTGAGTGTGTGGGACATGAGATCATTTAGCTGGCTGGGCACCGGGGGTGGTGGGGTTGCTGGGAAGGAGGGCCATGAGTCTTAGCACTAATTCTGCCTTCCCTGGGTTGGGCCCGAGCAATTTTCTCTTCTTTGAAAGCTAGCAACTGAAAATGAGCATCTCATGCTTTTTTTTTTTTTTTTTTTACCTGAAAGTCTTGCTCTGTCACCCGGGCTGGAGTGCAGTTGCACCATCCTGGCTCACTGCGACCTCTGCCTCCTGGGCTCAAGCAATTCTCGTGCCTTGGCCTCCCTAGTAGCTGAGGTTACGGACGTCTGGAATCATGCCCAACAAATTTTTTTTGTGTTTTTAGTTAACACAGGGTTTTACCATGTTGGTCAGGCTGGTCTCAAACTCCTGACCTCCTGGATCCGCCCACCTCAGCCTCCCAAAGTGCTGGGATTACAGGCTTGAGCCACTGCACTGGCCTAAAGTCTCATTCTTCATGTGAAAGTTTTTCTTTTTTTGGTGGGGTCAGTTATGCCCCACCCAGCTCAGGGTGTTGGAAGCATTCACCCACCAGCCTGACGTTCCGTACATAGAATTGTCCAGAATGTTAGAGCCCAAAGCACTGCATGGGTGCTGCCCGGGCAGCTCGTTCGTTTCTCAGACGAGACGCTGCAGGGCTTAGGGTCTGCCCCAGGCTGGTCTTGAAATCCTGGGCTCAAGTGATCCTCTCATGTTGGCCTCCCATAGTGCTGAGATTACAGGCATGAGCCATTGTGCCCAACTAAAAGTTGGCATGTGGGCTGGGTGCAGTGGCTCGCACCTGCCATCCCAGCACTTTGGGAGGCCGAGGTGGGCAGATCACTTGAGGTCAGGAGTTTGCGACCAGCCTGGCCAACATGGTGAAACCCCATCTCTACTAAAAATACAAAAATTAGCCGGGCATGGTGGTGGGTACCTGTAATCCCAGCTACTTGGGAGACTGAGGCAGGGTAATCGCTTGAACCCGGAGGCGGAGGTTGCAGTGAGCCAAGATCACACCACTGCACTCCAGTCTTGGCGACAGAGCGAGACTCATCTCAAGAAACAAAACAAAACAAAAGTTGGTGTGTTAAGACGTAGCAGCAAACATTTACTGTCTCGTGGCTTCTAAGGGTCCAGAGTCTGGGAGCAGCTTAGCTCAGGGTCTCTCCTGAGGCTGCAGTCAGGCTCAGTGGAGCTGCAATCTTTCCAAGGCCCCACTAGGGCAGGAGGAGTGTCTCCAACCCAGCTCCCTCCCGTGGCGCCTGCACACACCTGCAGACACCTGCGCACACATGCACACCCACACACACCTGCACATATGCCTACACCTGCACACATCCATACACACCCACATGCACACACACCCACACACCTGCATACACACCTGCACATCCCCCCCCCACACACACCACCCACACCCGCACATATGCACATACACCCACACATCCACACACACACACATACATGCTCACACACATGCGAACATACGTGCACACACCCACGCTCGAGCACGCACACACACACACACACACACACACACACACATGCTGGTGCAGCCTTGTTGGGGAAGCCTGCATGGCCCTCACTCCAGAGTACACAGGAGAGCAGTACTTCTCCTTGGGGGTCAGTCTCTACCCAGAGGCCTGGGCAGGAGCTGTTGCCCTCTGTCTGGAGAGGCAGTCTGGGGTGCAGACGGAACCATTGCTTTTCTTCCTAAGGACGTTTCTTATGCCCTGTACCCTCCAGGTTCGCATTGCTTTGCAGCTGGATGACGGCTCCAGGTTGCAGGACACCTTCTGTTCAGGCCAGACCCTCTGGGAGCTTCTCAGCCATTTTGCACAGACCAGGTGAGCATCAGTGGGCGGATGGGGGAAGCTGCGGGGGTCACTGGGTCTGGTCCAGAGCTGGACACCCAGTCTCTGTGCTGGAACATGGTGCCTCTTGGGCTTTGCAGTCCTTGGGAGAGGAGGGGTCTGTGGGCTGCCGGTTCAGGAGCAGTAGCTTCAGGGATGGTTGGTCACAGCTCATTGTTCTGAGCTTCCTGGGTCCAGCGGCCCTGCCGTGCCCTCCCAGAAGAGCAGGGATGTGCTTCTGTCCTTGTGGGGGCCTGGTGAGTGTAAGGGGAGACATTTGGTGCTGGGGGCAGGGCTCCCATGCTTGCTTCTCCTGGATGGGATCAGAAAGTCTCTTTTTTTTAAGAGGAAGGGTCTCACTATGTTGGTCACCCAGGCTACTCTTGAACCTGTGGGCTCCAGCAATCCTCCCATCTTGGCCTCCCAAAGTATTAGGATTACAGGGGTGAGCCTCTGTGCCCCACCAGAATATCCTCTTAATAGTAATTGGCTGGCCAGGAACAGTGGTTGACACCTGTCATCCTAGCACTTTGGGAGGCCGAGGGTGGCGGGTCGCTTGAGCTCATGAGTTTGACACTAGCCTCAGCAACATAGTGAAACCCCATCTCTAGGAAAAATAGAAACATTAGGCCAGGCATGGTGGTGCACGCCTGTGGGCTCAGCTACCCAGGAGGCTGAGGTGGGAGGCTTGGGAGGTGGAGGTTGCAGTGTGCCCTGATCTCACTTCAGCCTGGGTGACAGAACAAGACCCTGTCTCAAAAAAAAAGTAATTGGTTTGTATCAGTTTCTATCTGTCGGTTAATGGTTGAGACTTTGTTTCTGAATGTGTAAAAATGGGTGCTTTGTAAATTTGGGTCTTTTCATTGTGGGCTGGAAATCTTTGCTGTGAAAGGCTCGGCCAGCAGAACGGAAGGGACTCGGGGCTGGGACTTGTGGGAAGTTCTTGCTCTCTCCGGGCCTCGGTTTCCCCACCTGTGCCTGGGTGGTGTGTGGATGGGGTACATTCCTGTCTTGAGGACTCAGCGCAGGGCCTGTGGGAAGGTGACTGCGCGTCGGGCACTCTCGGTGGCCCCAGGGCTGGGCCTGCTCCCAATTGAAGGTGAAGCTGCCTGCACAGCACAGGTGTTGCATTCACAGAGGAGGGCGCTGAGGTCAGGGGTCCTGGGGGTGGAAGCCATGTGTGGGTGGCTTGTGTGGGGTGAATGGAGTCTGCTGGGGAAGACAGTGGGTTAAGTATGGGCACAGAATTCTCTCTCCTAAAATGTGACTAAAACAATTGACAGAACCGGTGAGAAAAAAATGAAGCCACAGGCAGGAATGAGCAGGACTCAAGGCAGGAATGGCGCCAGGCAGGGAGGCAGGTGGCCTCAGGTGCTGGGTAGGCACTGGGTGAGGAGCGGGGATCTCAGCACCCAGCTCTGCTGAGAGAAGAGCGGCAGAGGGCGAGAAGAAAACCAAACAGCGAAGAGAGTGAAACTCAGGAAAGATGAAAGTCCTGAAGGAAACACCCCGGGCCGGTCGGTGCCCCAGGCGGGAGGCAGAATCCAGCGCTCCCACGGGTGCAGGTGCTGGGCGATGGCCATTCTCCCTGGCTATGCTGTCTATCTTCAGATGGGGATGGAGGTGAGGAAATGGCCCACAGTGGCCCCGGGCTGCCACTGGGGAGGGGCTGAGGGTAGCTGGGTGGTGGGACGGCCATTGTGGTAGCATAAGCCTCTTCAACAGACTTCGTAAACCTTGTATGAAACTTAGTTTAAGAAACAATAGGAGTGGCCGGGCACGGTGGCTCACGCCTGTAATCCCAGCACTTCGGGAGGGCAAGGCGGGTGGATCATCTGAGGTCAGGAGTTCAAGACCAGCCTGGCCAACATGGTGAAGCCCCATCTCTACTAAAAATACAAAATTAACCAAGCATAATGGTGCCTGTATTCCCATCTACTCGGGAGGCTGAGGAGCGAGATTCACTTGAACCCAGGAGGTGGAGGTTGCAATGAGCTGAGATTGTGCCATTGAACTCCAGCCTGGATAACAAGAGCAAAACTGTCTTAAAAAAAAAGAAAGAAAGAAACAAGGGCTGGGCATGGTGTCTTACCCCTGTAATTCCAGCACTTTGGGAGGCCGAGGCAGGTGGATCACCTGAGATCAGGAGTTTGTGACCAGCCTGGCCAACGTGGTGAAACCCTGTCTCTACTAAAAATACAAAAATTAGCTAGACATGGTGGTGGGTGCCTGTAATCGCAGCTACTTGGGAGGCTGAGGCAGGAGAATTGCTTGAACCTGGGAGGTGGAGGTTGCAGTGAGCCAAGATCACACCACTGGACTCCAGCTAAGACGACAAGAGCAAAACTTCATCTCAAAAAGCAAACAACAACAACAACAAAAGAAACAAGAGCGGCTGGGCGTGGTGGCTCACACCTGTAATCCCAGCACTTTGGGAGGCTGAGACAGGTGGATCACTTGAGGTCAGGAGTTCAAGACTAGCCTGGCCAATGTGGCGGAAACCCTTCTGTACTAAAAATACAAAAATTAGCTCAGTGTGGTGGCTCATGCCTATAGTCTCAGCTACTCAGGAGGCAGGAGAATCACTTGAACCTGGGAGGCGAGCAGAGATCGCACCATGGCACTCCAGCCAGAATGACAGAGCGAGACTTTTTCTCAGAAAAAAAAAAAAGAGAGAAAAAGAAATAGGAGCAAGTGGGGCAGTTCTTTCAAGGAACTGGTGACAGCAGGGGGCAATGGGCTGTCAGTGGCGAAGCCCCCAGCCTGTGGCCCTGGGCCGTGTGGTAGTGGGTAGTGTGAGTCTCTGTGCAGGTGTGTCTGCGTACACCTCATCTGGTGAACACTCATGCCTGGAGTACAGTAACTGGTGCCTGGCTCTGGGTGCTGATGAATATGCTCTGGACATCTTTCTGAAGAGTCCCACACTGTCACTACTCACAGCCTCGCCCTTCCGTCTTGTGGGTATCCTGTGGATGTCACGGGGCATCTGGGTGTGTCTTGGGGCATCCTGGGCAGGGCTGGAGCAGACCGTGCAGCCGGAGGCCTTTGCACCTGGTTACCCATCCCAGTTCCTCCTGTGGGGTAAATTCCAGAGGTAGAATTTAAGATAGGTCTTCTTTAAATTTTATCTCTAGGCCGGGCCAGCGGCTCAAGCCTGTAATCCCAACACTTTGGGAGGCTGAGGCGGGCAGATCCCCGAGGTCAGGAGTTTGAGACTAGCCTGACCAATATGGCAAAACCCTGACTCTACTAAAAATACAAAAATTAGCCAGGCATGGTGGCAGTAACCTGTAATCCCAGCTACTCAGGAGGCTGAGGCAGTAGAATTGCTTGAACCCAGGGAGCGGAGGTTGCAGTGAGCTGAGATCGCGCCACTGCACTCCAGCGTGGGCGACAGAGTGAGACTCCGTCTCAGAAATAAATAAATAAATTTACTTATTTATTTCTAAAAGTTTAGACCCAAGCTCTGTCCTGGAGGCTGGAGTTTGCTGGCCATGGAGCAGGATGTGGATGAGGTTTTGTGGTGGGTGGTGTTGCCAGCCCCATGGTGAGGGTGGAGTGCCTGGTGGGCTGTGTGCTGGAGGCTGATCCCCAGTAGGTCTACGTCAGGGAGGAAGGCTCCCTCATGCCTAGTGTCCCTGCGCTGGCCTGGGAGGCTTAGGGAGGCAGGGTGGTGGCCTCGGGAACTCCAGGTGTCAGCAGAGTGGGACAGGCGGGAAACTGGTGTTTCTCCCTTCGTGTGTTTTGGAAGTTCGAGCCAGGGACAGTGTGAGCGCCGTGCTTGGAAGGGGTGATCTGAGGCTGGGGACTGCAGGCCTGTAGCCTGCCCAGGAGTTGCCCTGGGACAGAGCCTGCTTTGTGTATTTGGGGACCTCAGGTGATTTCCTTGGATGGAGACCACCACATATTTGAAACGTTGCAGCTCCACTGAATGGAGTCACCGTGGCATGAAGCCCAGGCCTGAACAGTGTCTCAAGAAGCAGTAGCCTTGGGGATAACAGTGAGCCATACGTGTTGGCCACGGAGGTGACTCACTTTTTCTTTTCCGTTGCCCAGGCTGGAGTGCAGTGGTGCCATCTTGGCTCACTGCAACCTTCGCCTCCTGGGTTCAAGCAGTTTTCCTGCCTCAGCCTCCGAAGTAGCTGGGATTACAGCTGCATGCCACCACACCGGGCTAATTTTTTTTTTTTTAGTAGAGATGGGGTTTCACCATGTTGGCCTGGCTGGCCTCGAACTCCTGACCTCAGGTGATCCACCTGCCTTGGCCTCCCAAAGTGCTGGGATGACAAGCGTGAGCCACTGTGCCTGGCCAGTGACTCACTTTTTCTTGTAACCACATTAAAGAAAAAATAAAAACAGGTGTCATCAATTTTAGTAATACGTTTAATTAACTCACTATACCCAAAATGTGACTTCCTGAACATGTAGTGAGTGGAAAAGTGAGCCGTCTCACACTCTTGCTGTGCAGAGTCCTTGAAGCCTTCGTGTACTGTGCACTTGGTCTGTCTCGGTCCTGGCCGGCTCCTTTCGGACTGGCCGCTCCTCTGCTCTGCTTTTTGCGCTCTGCCACAGGGAGGGCACCAGGAGATGGAGGCTGTGGGCTGCTGGCTCCCAGCTTCCCTGTTTTCCCTGTAGCTTGAAGGTCCTGCCTAGCAGAGGGGTGTGAGCAGCCACACTGAGCCCTGGGGGACACTGTTCTCAACCTGCCTGGTGTGTCTGTGTCAGAGCTTGGGTTCTTTATGATGGAAGTGCCCCTTCCGTGATAGGAGACGCATAAGATGGAAATGAGGATTTCACTGCCTACGGGCCCTGGGGGTGCATGGCCCGCCTGGAGGTGCCCGGAGAGGGAAAGGGAGTACTTCTCTGACCAGCATCTTTGCTGAGGTCCAGGTCATTATGCTAACAGGTTTCCTATGAGGAGATTCACTCAGTGGGTTTAGAGCCAGCAGGCATGAGGCCTAGGAGGTCGCGCTGAGACTCGGGGGTGGGGTGGGGGGGTGGCGCTTGGCATGTCTGGGTGGTCCACAGGGGCAGGCGGACGAGTCCTGTAGGTTGAATCTCGAGTCCCTTAGGGACCTGGTTGCCAGGGAGCAGTGGTGAAAGGCAGGGGTGTGGACGGACCGCACTGAGGAGCGGGAAGAGAACTGGGACTGTTATGGGTGACTGAGCCCTGCCCTGGAACGATGCCGAGGGTGAGCCGTGGGAACCCATGGCGGCTCAGCCACTTCCGTCCAAAGGCCGTGAGGGAGCATCGTGGGCTTTCTGTAAATATCAGCTTCAGGAGCTCTGCCATGGAGGGGATTTGCCCTCTCTCAGAGGTGCCCCAGGTGGGAGTGGCCCCCAGGTGTGCCCAGCCCCCTGGCTAGATCTCCTCCCAGGCCTTCAGCCCTCTGCTCCCATCCATGACTCAGTGCTTGGGTCTGGTTGAGTACGTCTGGGCTGGTTTCTCCCTCTGGGGGTAAAGCTGTGGCTCTGGAAAGGCTGGGCGATTTCTGCAGCTCTTTGGGTGTGCTGGGCTGCAGGGAGGGGCTGCTGGTGAGGACATGGCCCTGCCAGGGAGCGCCCGTGGCCACACTCAGAGGGGGTCTGTGCGTGCAGCCTGGTCAGCTCAGAGCTCTTGGGCCCTGTCCCTGTCCATCCCTGTCCGGACCTGGCAGCAGAGTTCGGAAGGCCGGAGGCTGCCTTCCTCCGAGACACTCTCAGGCTGGGCTGTCACGTGGTGGGTGGCGCCCTCGGAGGGCCTCCCCAGGCCGAGTGGCTCCTGGCTGCAGCCACAGCCCTGCTGGTTCTGTCACGGCGTGCAGCTGCCTGGGCTCTCTTCAGCACCTGTGTTGGCACCCAGCTTTGTCAGACCCAGACTGGACATGAACACAAGGCTCCAGACTCACTGCCTCGTCCCCATCACACAGCTGCGCCCGGGTGGAGTGGGGGCCTGGGGGGCAGGGTTTGTGGTGCGTAAAAAATATGCCCGCAAAGCCAACCACAGAGGCGTGTCTGTCCTCCTGGCCACCCTGCTGGCTTCTGGCCCTGACCGGGTAAGGAGCTCTGCTGGCCAGAGGGTGCGTGAGACTGTGCCAGCCCCCCGCTGAGAGCAGGCACCCTCGGAACCTCACCACAGCACCCCGTCTTGCGTTTCTGGCTTCAGAGCGCGGTGTCTGATGGCCTGGCCTGGACTGGGGTCCCCAGGAGGCCCTGGGTCTTGCCCCCGCAGACACTGGGACTTGCAGAGGCCTGCGTGGGGGAGGGGGTGTCTCCTCGGGCGCTGGAATTTCCCCTCGGCCCTGTCCTCCTGAGCACTAAGCCAGCGCAGAAGGTCTGGAACCGATTGCCACAGCCCCTCCCCTCGGCCTGCTGCCACACAACGTGTTCACAAGCCGCTCCCTCAGATCCCGCACGAGGGAATCTGATCTGTCTGTCTGCCGCTCCCTCTGGAGGAGCTGCACATCAAAGCCGGGCCGGCGTTTGATGTCACGCTGCTGTGCTCTGTCCCTGTTTGTGATTTGAGGTCCCCAAGCTGGTGCTTGGGGCAGGGAAGACTGCGAGTAGGGACTCTGGCCACCGCGCAGCCCAGGGCTCCCCAGCCATTGCTCAGCGGTTTCATGACCGTCTCTGGGGCCCTGGCCGTCCGTGTCATGTTGGGGAGCGGGGTCTCTGCGCCTCACCGGTCCCCACCCTGGGGTCTGCCTGGACTCTTCTCTGGTGCATTTTGGGATCTTGTGTTTTCCTGAGTCCTGGGTCTCGGGCCTAGTCTCCAGTCATTTGGAGGGAGGGCAAATCCAAGGTCCTCTGTTAGCTGCTCGATGGAATGGGAGCTCAGCGCTGTGTCCCAGCCTTTGTGCATAGGACACCTGCCATGCGCGTGGTGCGCATGCGCTCCACAGGCAGGAGGCCGTCGGGGTTGGGGCTCTATTTTAGACAGCGGGTCCCCTGAGTCCCATGGCCCTGCTGGGCCTCTGCAGCCGGAGGAGGGTTGGGGCCTGGGTGGGGAAGGGATGCCCCCCCCCCCCACCAGGAGTGAGGAATGCATGGACGTGAAAAATACAGGCCAGGAAACAAAAGAAAACATGTCAAACCCACGCACATGGCGAGAGTCCCCCGGCGGCCGGCTGGGCCTGTTCTGGGTGTGGCACCTCCTGCTTTTCTGCTTGGTCCTTTCTCGTTTCACGAAGGCGAGTCCTGCTTCTTCAAGCGGGTCTGCAGATCCCAGTATTGGGAGCCCTGGTGAGTGCACGGCCGGCCCCTGCGGCTTGGAAACTCACAGGTGGGTTCAGGTGGAGGCTGAGAGCTCCTGCCCCCGGAGCCTTCTCTGCTTGGATGTGTGTGGTGATGCGCGCGGATGTGGGCGGATGTGCGCGGATGCGGGGGTGGGGGTGAGGGATTGGCACGGATGTAGATGGATGCGCGTGTATGTCGGTGGATGCGGGCGATGTGGGCGAATGCCGGCAAGGGTCCGCAGATGCGCCTCGATGTGTGCGGATGCGGGCGGTTGTGCCTGGATGTGCGCGGATGCCGGCGGATGTGCCTGGATGTGCGCCGATGTGGGCGGATGTGCGCTGATACGGGCGGATGTGGGCGGATGTGCGCTGCTGCGGGCGGATGTGTGCAGATGTGCCTGGATGTGCGCTGATGTGTGCAGATGCGGGCGAATGTGTGGATGCACGCGAATGTGCGTGGATGCGGGTGGATGTGCGTGTATGTAGGCGGATGTGGGCGAATGTGCGCGGATGTGCCTGGATGTGCGCCGATGTGGGCGGATGTGCCTGGATGTGCGCTAATGCAGACGGATGTGCGCGTGCGCGGAGGTACGCTGATGTGCCTGGATGTGCGCTGATGCGGACGGATGTGCCTGGATGCGCTTTAATGTGGGCGGATGTGCGCGTGCGCGGAGGTACGCTGATGTGCGGGGACGTGCGCGGATGTACCTGGATGTGCGCTGATGCGGACGGATGTGCCTGGATGCGCGCTGATGCGGACAGATGTGCCTGGATGTGCTTTAATGCGGCGGATGTGCGCGTGTGCAGATGTGCCTGGATGTGCACGGATGCGGGCGGATGTGCGCTGATGTGCGTGGGTGCCGGCGGACGGGTGCGGGTGTGCGCAGCTAGGGCTGGATGTGCGCGGATGCAGGTGATATGTGTGGATGCGAGTGGATGTGCGCAGATGCGGGCGATATGCGCGAATGCGGGCGTGGGCGTATGCGCGTGGATGTGCCCGGATGTGCATGCGTGCTTTGACCTGGATGCTGCAGGCACTCTGTCCTCTGACCGCCCCCTCAGCCTGCCCCATCCCAGGGTGTTGCTGCAAACCCTTTCTAGCCCAGCTCTTATCTAATCTTCATGCTCTGTGTTCAGGTCATCAGCTCAGCTCCTGTGTCTTCCTGTCCCAACTGAGCCCCTGCAAGCCACGATGGCCATAAGGCCTGGCAGGGTACCTGCATGATGTGAGGCTGGCCCTGGCCTCCCCTTGGCCTGGGCTCTGGCCATCTGCCCCTCCTCTCAGATTCCCCTCCTTGGAGAGGGACTGATGGGGGAATCTCCAAGTAAGGCCTGAGATGGGCTTTTGTTTTTCTCAGTGGGGAGGATTTCACGCGGTGAGTTGGAAACGTGGAGATGAAGCTCCCTCATGAGTTTTTCTCCTCTGGGGAGGATTTCACGGTGGTGAGTTGGAAACGTGGAGATGAACCCTCTCGTGTGCAGGTGCTACCTGCAGTTCACGTGCTCTGGGGCTGGGACATGGGGATGTGTGCCTCTGTTACCGGGCTGGTATGCACATCAGGCGTGGGGTTAGGTGTGCTGTGTATGTACACTCACCCCCGGACTGGTCCAGCTGTGTCTCCTGAGGGCAGGGCTCAGAAAGACCCTGGTGGCAGAGGCCGGCAGGGACTCACAAGTGTGGCCTCCCAGGCCATGGGCAAGTGGGCTTGAGTGGAGTGCAGCATCCCACCCTCCATGCTTTGGTGACTCAGGTGTCGGCATTGAAGGGGGACAGCAGGCAGTGGAACGGGGGTGCCTCATCTTAGAGGGCAGCTTTAGATGAAAGCCCAGATCTCGGGACCCCACCCTCAGGCATCTAAGTACAGGTGGCCATGAGCCGAGTTCTGGAGCCAGTGCGGCTCACCCCTCCCATGTGGCCTCTGGGCCCTGCCTGGCGGCTCCACGTCCTGCCAATGGCCCTGGGCGGGGAAGACTGAGGTTGGGGGAGCCCCCGGGCCTTGCACCGCAGGCCAGGCTCCTTGGGAGTTCCCCGACTGTCACAGCTACCTCCTCTTGGTGGTTGTGGGGTGCACTGGGGGCCTGGGCTGAGGGCTGTGGCCTGGGCCTGGGACGCTGTCCTGGTTGGGGCTGGGTGAGGGCCTCACACCTTTGCCTCCTGAACCTCCTGCCCTGGGACCTCCGTGGGAGTGGCTGAGGCGCCCTGGGGTGCCCTGCGTGTGCCTGACGGTTTGTTTCCTCTCCTCCCAGGGACTCCCTGCAGCAGCCTGGCGGGGCGACCCCAGTGTGCGTCTACACAAGGGATGAGGTAGGCCACCTGCTCCTGCCCACCCCGTCCCCGCTCACGATGAGCCCACTTCCCAACTGGAAAACCTGCTCTCCCACCGCTGTCTCCAGGGCTGTGGCGGGAGACTGGGGCTCTTGAAAGCACGACGTGTTTCATGGAAAAAGAGGGAGTGCCCGGCCTGGGAGCCCCGGCTGCCCCGAAACCTCCCTCGCCGCCCTGTTTGTTTTCTCAGCTTCTGTCAAAGCCCGAGAGTCACAAAAGTGGTTTCATTTAATAAATATTTGCTTTGCTCGGTGTTTTGATCATTTCAAAACTGAGCATGGCGTGGCGCAAGCAAGGCCTGCCACGGCGGGACCCTCCTCGAGCTCGCGCCCGGCTTACAGGGGCCTTTTGTTTCCACTCTGGCAGAGCGCCCTTTGCTGGGGTTGGTGGGGCACTGTCCCAGAGGAGCCCTGGGGGCCCTGGCATGGACGGGATACTCCCCCCATTTATCCCCAGTTGGAAGGTCTCTGGTCAGAGCTGTAAGGGGAGGGCTACGTCCTCCCTCAGAGGGGATGAGCCATGGGGCTCAGGCACCCCTGGCCCAGCACCGGCCTGAGGCTCCAGCCCCTGGAGACCCGTGCACACTTCAGCTTCTGTGCAGGGCCCTTGACTGTATCTTTGCTAGGGACAGCTTCTCCACCCCTTCCTCACAGGGTCAGAGCTAGCGTGTGGGACCCGGCCAGCTGGGCCCAAGCCCTGCCCACCCCGAGTCCAGCACTGGGAACGCGCTGAGAGCAGGAGACTTGGAGGAGGTTGGGGCAGGGTCCCGAGGCAGCCGGGCTGCAGTGACTTATGGGAGAGGTGGCGGTGGGGCAGGTGTCGCCTTGGTCAGGCACCAGAGCCTGTGAAGCCGGGTGTTGTGATTTTGGGGCCCACCCAGCTCCAAGGCTTTTGAAGGGTGGGTTCTGCTGGCCTGCCCTCTGCCCATCAGATGTTGGGGGCTCCGGGCAGTGACTGGGGCTGCGGAGGTCTGGCTGGCGTCATGGAGCTGGGATGACCCCAGCCCAGGGGCCTGGCTGGCTCAGTCTCACAGACATAGATTCTCCTGTCCAGGCCTCCTCCCCACCCCTGTGGATGGTGGCACGTTCTTGCCTCTCCCACCCTGGCCCTGGGCTCTGGGCAGTGGGTCCTGGCTGCCGGCATCCTCCTTGCAGCCTGGCTCTGCCAGCCCAGGCCTCAGTGAGCTTGGGTCCCAGCTGGGGAGACCAGGCTCAGGGAGACACGGTCCAGGCCTGGGCAGCAAGTCCTGTCTGGGCTACAGGCCAAACTCAAGCTGCTCCTCTCAGAGGGTGTGGACCGGCAGGGGCCAGACATGGGAGATGGGCAGGATGGAGGCTGGAGGGGCCATGCGGCCTATGGTTCTGGTGATGCCGGTGCCTGGAGCTACAGCCCGAGGGGCTTCCCGGGCTCCGGGGTCCCTGTACGAGGCCCACGTGTCCTGTTGCTCCTCCCGCAGGTGATGGGTGAAGCCGCCCTGAGAGACACCACACTGCAGTCACTGGGCCTCACCGCGGGCAGTGCCTCCATCAGGTGAGGGCAGTGCCGCTGGGACCAGGAGTCTGTTTAGCTAGGAAAAGGGATCTCAAAGGAAAGGAGAAAGGACACTTGGAAAGTAGGGGAGAATGTGTGCTCAGGGCCCTCGCCATGCATGGGCGCCTGGTGGCCTGTGTCTGCTGGTGAGCCTGGGGGCTGGCACCTGGTGACCTCTGCCCTGCACTGGTGCCGGGGCTGGGCTGTCCCGGTCTCACTCTGTGTCCCCCAGAGTGTCGGTGGATCTTGGGAGGGCATGTAGGGCGGGCGAGGGTGAGCTGGGGGCCGGCAGGACCACCATGAGGCGCTTCCCTGGTCCTTGGCCCCACTCAGGTTTGTCATGAAGCACTGTGACCCCGTGAGCAAGACCCCAGGAAGCCTGGGCTCATCAGTGTCAGCTGGCCAGGCAGCCGCCAGCCCTCCACTCCCCTTGGAATCTGGGGAGCTCTGCCGCGGCGACCTGAGCCATCGGGAGGACGTGGACGCCGTGGAGTCCAGCTGCAAGGATTCGCAGGAGAAGCAGAGCATCAGGGCGCCCGTGCCTGCCCCCTTCGTTCCTTTCTCAGGCGGGGGACAGCTACTGGGGGGCCCATCTGGGCCCATGAGGCCTCTGATGTCATCATCAGCCACATTGCCGAAGTCCCTCTCCAGCCCTGGAGGCCCCTCCAAGCCAAAGAAGTCCAAGCCCGGCCAGGATCCCCAGCAGGAGCCAGAGCCAGAGCCGGTAACAGGGGCCCCGGGCCTTGGGACTTGGGGGCGTCCTTTCTCCTGATGAGGTGGCACTGTGTGGCTTTGGCTGGTCAGCCTGGTGGCATGGCAGTGAAGCAGGGCAAAGAAACCCAAAACTGGGACTCCAGCCAGGACGGTTCTGGTTTCGCCAGGAAGGAAATCAGGGGTAAGTGGGTGGTGGGGAAAGTGGCTTTACTGAGCTGGTGGCCGGCTCCGCTCCGAGATGAGGCCATGTTCGCTCTATGATGAGGTGGCAACCGTGTCAGCTCCGAGATGTGGCACGCAGCAGGGCTGCCCGGGGCAGCGCATGGCGGGCAGCAGCTCAGGGCAGAGGTGTGGTCACAGTTACATCCACTCTTACTACGTACACGTGACGGGGCAGGGTATTCAGTAATCTCTAGAATAGAGGTGGTGACTTCCAGGTTGTGGCCAGGAAAAGGGTAAGCGGTGGTGGTGCTGTTGGACCATTAGCCAGTCTTCCATCTGGTCCCGGATCAAGTCCCACCTTCCACCTGAACAGGTGTGCTGGGCTGCTTCTTAAGGAAGTTACTTCATTTTTATTTTTTCCGATTTTCAACCACCTTTACCAAGGCATCCACTTTGTTATTTTTGAGACGGAGTTTCACGCTTGTTACCCAGGCTGGAGTGCAATGGCGCACTCTTGGCTCACTGCAACCTCCACCTCCAGGGTTCAAGTGATTCTCCTGCCTCAGCCCCCTGAGTGTCTGGGATTGCAGGAGTGTGCCACCAGGCCCAGCTAATTTTTGTATTTTTAGTAGAAATAGGGTTTCACCATGTTGGTCAGACTAGCCTCAAACTCGTTCCTTCACGTGGTCCACCCTCCTTGGCCTCCCAAAGTGCTGGGATTACAGACGTGAGCCACTGCACCCGGCCTAATTTACTTTTATTTTTCATAAAAACCAGGTCTCTCTCTGTTGCCTAGGCTGGTCTCGAACTCCTGGGCTCGAGCAATCCTCTTGTCTCAGCCTCCCAAAATGCTGGGATGAGAATCGTGAGCCACTGCACCCGGCCTGAAAGTTACCTTTTGTGATACTGTGGATAGAAACTTGGAAACTTTCTTTGCTTACTAAAGTGTACCTTTGAAGTTCCCCCAAAAGGTTCTGTTTTGTTCCCTGTTTTGTTGCCTGTTCTGTTTTGTTGCCTGTTACGTTTTTGACTGGCTGACTCATTAGTTCTAGTGGTGTCTGGGTTTCTGTTGGGGTCTCTGCAAATCCCTTTTCCTTTGTCCTTTCAGCGTTTTTCAGCGACCTGGCCTCTGGTGCCTGCTGGATAGTGGCGATTTAGTGGGCATCCTTTCTCGTGTATCTTTTTTTTTTTTTTTTGAGACAGAGTCTTGTTCTGTCACCAGGCTGGAGTGCAGTGGTGCGATCTCGGCTCGCTGTAACCTCCGCCTCCCACGTTCAAGCGATTCTCCTGCCTCAGCCTCCTGAATAGCTGGGATTATAGGCATGTGCCATCACGCCCAGCTGATTTTTTTGTATTTTAGTACAGACGGGGTTTCACCATGTTGGCCAGGATGGTCTCGATCTCCTGATATTGTGAGCTGCTTGCCTCAGCCTCCCAAAGTGCTGGGATTACAGGCAAGAGCCAGTACACCAGGCAGCCGTCATTTTCTTGATCTTAAGATGGATTACTGATAGTTTCTCTGCGAAGAATGATGTTTGATAAAAACCTTTATCAAGCTGAGAAAGTCACTGTTCCTAATTTTCTGACATTTTAAAAAATCTGAGCAGGTGTTGAACTGTCTCCGTGTTTCCGGCATCAGTGGAGATGCCCGTATGCTTTATTTACCGGCTTGTGCATCTGTGTTCATAAGCGAGGCCGACTTTTCTGCCTGCTATGCCTTTACCCCACCTGGGAATCAGATTTCACCTAGGTCACAAGGGAGCTGGGCAGTGGCTGCTCTTTTCTGGGTTCTGGAAGTTCTCTGAAGGTATGGCCACTGCTCACTGCAGACTCCACCCACCACTGGGGCGCTGGGCCCTTGGCGGAGAGCGAGTGTGAGCAGGAGACAAGGTGCTGACCTGTGAGCATGCCTGTGTGGGGTTGTGGCATGACCCTGTGCCTCACACCTCGGGGTGACCACAGGTCTAGGGGCTTCCTGGCCCTGTGACTGACTTTCCCTCCGTCCCCGTCCTGACCTGCATGAGAGCCCTGCACCTAGGTTGACTTTCTCTCCGTCCCCGTCCTGGCCTGCATGGGAGCCCTGCACCTGGGCTGACTTTCCCTCCGTCCCCGTCCTGACCCGTATGGGAGCCCTGCGCCTGGGATGATTTTCTCTCCATCCCCGTCCTGACCCGCATGGGACCCCTGCACCTGGGCTGCTTGAGTCTGACTTCCTCAGCTTCCTCACCTGTTTCCCAGCCCCTATGTCCCCTGAAGGCCAGACTGCCCACCACCAGCTGGCATCAGCCTCCCAACGTGCTGGTATTACAGGTGTGAGCCACTGCACTTGGCCTGTTTTTGTTTTTTGAGATGGAGTCTCACTCTGTCACCAGGCTGGAGTATAGTAACATCATCTTGGCTCACTGCCATCTCCACCTCCCGGGTTCAAGCGATTCTCCTGCCTCAGCCTCCCAAGTAGCTGGGATTACAGGTGTCCGCCACCATGCCTGGCTAATTTTTGTATTTTTAGTAGGGCTAGACCAGAGCCACCTGAGCTCCTGCTGACATAGTCGGCCTGAAAGACCCCCATGCGCCCATCTCCTGTGGACATTTAGAATATTTGTGTCTGGGCCAGATGTAGTGGCTCACACCTATACAATTCCAGCACTTTGGGAGGCCGAGGTGGGCAGATCACCTGAGGTCAGGAGTTTGAGACCAGCCTGGTGAAACCCTGTCTGTACTAAAGATACAAGTTAGCTAGGCATGATGATGGGCGCCTGTAGTCCCAGCTACTTGGGAGGCTGAGGCAGGAGAATCAGTTGAACCCGGGAGGTGGAGGTTGCAATGAGCTAAGATTGCGCCATTGCACTCCAGCCTGGGCAACAGAGTGAAACTTCATCTCAAAAAAAAAATAAATAGAAGTGGCCAGGAGTGCTCTGTGTACACAGCCCCGCCTTGGCTGTGCCCTGGGCACTCGTGCTCCGTGTCCCTGACCTCAGGTGAGGTCGGGAGTTTGCTTTGTCCTCCTCTGGCCACTTGTGAGTGGAACACCCTCACCCCTCCCTCTTGCCTCCAGCCACACCTGGGCGGGCAGAGGCCGGCAGTCTGCATTGTGTGGGGCTTGAAGGCTCCCATCCAGCCTGGCCTCAGGGTCCAGCCCCTCTGCTTTTTGTACCCCGGGCCATCCAGGGACTGTCCTCCCTTCTGAGTGGACAAGGGAGTGGGGAGTGAGGGTGTTGGGTCCATTCTGGCACTGCGATGGTGACACCCCATCCTCCCTCTGGGAACTGTGCACTGTGACATCTGAGCCCCCATGAAGCACTCAGGCCCCTCAGCCCAGAGTCGGAGGCTGAGACAGATCTGTGTGCTCTGGGTGAGCAGGGGTGACACCTCCTGGGCCTGCCCTTGTGGGGACCCCTGGGTGTGAGGGAAATGGTGTTGGTCACATTTCTCCATTCTAGAAGTGCGGGCTTCAGCCCCTTCTTCCCTCCATGCCCAGGGCGAGGCCTGTTTGTGGAGCGTGGGGCTGGAAGCCCAGAGCAGCGCCCACCCATCCCCGCCCCTGGGAAGGTGCTGTTGGGCAGGAGGGATCCAGGGGAGGGGGTGTGTGCCTCACCTGCAGGGTGTCCTGAGGGCCTTCAATCTGGGGCTCGGGCTGCTGATGGATGGAGGGCGTCCTGCCCGCCCTGTGCCTCCTGTCACTGCCAGCCGCACATGCAGAGGGCCCGAGGCCACATGCCACTCGCTGCTGGGTCCCTCAGTGCTGGGGGGAGGGGAGGAGGGAACAAAACAGAACCTTTTGGGGGAACTTCAAAGGTACACTTTAGTAAGCAAAGAAAGTTTCCAAGTTTCCCATTAATGTTTTGCCTGTGTGTGGTTTTTGGATTTAAATAAAGAGTCAGAAGAAAGAGACAGGATAAAATACAGGCAGGTCCTCGGCCGAGGCCCGGGGTGGTTCACAGACCCAGGCGGTTCCTGCCTTTGATGTCAGGCATTAATTATTAGAAGGTAGTTTTACTGGCGATCAGAACTGGGCTCTGGGAGAGGCTGGGGCTGCCCGGCGCGCCCTGGCCGTGTCTTTGAAGTTACTCCGCAGGCCGGGAGGCCGCCCTGCAGCCCTGTGCCGCGCTGGGACGCCAGTCCCAAGCAGACACTCCCCCCTCACAACCCATCCTCCTGGCAGCTGGCATGAGGGCCGCCCCTGATCAAAGACTGGGTCTGCCCACGAGGGCTGGCAGCTGCTGCCCTGCCTGCCCCTCCCGCCTCGGGGGTGAACCCTGCTTCTGGAGCCGGGGCCAGGGTTTCCTCAGCACGCCTGCTCACCCCCTGCCCTCTGTGGCAGACGGCCAGCGTGGGTCTCGTGGGGTGGAGAGGAGCCTGTCCCAGGGTGCTGGGGGCTAGCCGGTGGAGAGGAGGCTGGCCTTGGAGCGGGCCGTGCACTGGGCGTGGTGAGAACACCCTGCCTGGGACCCCTGAGCGCCTGGCAGGGCAGGGGCTGCTGTCTCTGGGCAGCAGGCATCCTCAGAGAGGCCAGGGGCTCTTGCCTGTGCCTTCCCTGAGGCTGGACCAGTGGCTAGGGTGGCCTGGGTCTCTGCTATGCCTCATGAGTGTCTGTGGACAACTCTGTGCTCTGAGCAGGGCCCAGGCTGTTCTTAGAGGCATAGCCTGTGGCCTGGATTGGAATGGCCACCAAACGTGGCTGGCAGATGGGTGAGGGACTTTGCAGGTGGCGGACTGAATTTCAGCTGTTTAGAAGCCTGGTGACTGACAGGCACGTGTCTCGGTGAGGAACCTGGGGAGGAGGTTCAGTGCTGGGGCATCAGTGGGATGTGGGGCTTCGGGCTAGGTGAGGCGGCTCCTGCAGAGCATGACCACACTGGCCCCTCCTGGCCTGGACTCCCCTCCCTGTTGGGCCCAAGATCTCCTAGTTGCTCCAGGAACTTGGGTCAGGGGCCCTGTCACCCATTCTTAGAGTCCCCGAGGAGAAGCCTCCAGACTCCACCCCGTGGATGAGCCCCCTCACCAAACCGCTTCTCCTGCCTCTCCAGGGGTGTTGGTGCGCTTTATCCACGGTGACACACCTGGGGCACTGGAATGCGCCCAGCTCCAGACGGGCTCATGTTGTCAGCCCAGGCTCCAGCAACCCTCTTCTTATTTTTCTTTCTTTTTGCTTTTTGAGACAGGGTCTTGCTCTGTTGCCCAGGCTGCAGTCCAGGGGCGCGATCACCGCTCACAGCAGCCTTGACCTCCCATCTCAGCCTCCCAAGTAGCTGGGACTGCAGGCGTGAGCTACCGTGCCTGGCCTCTGTTTTCATCTTTGAAAATATTTTTCTTTTTAAAATTAAAAAACGGGCCAGGCACGGTGGCTCATGCCTGTAATCCCAGCACTTTGGGAGCCTGAGGAGGGTGGATTATGAGGTCAGGAGTTTGAAACCATCTTGGCCAATATGGTGAAACCTGTCTCAACTAAAAATACAAAAAAATTAGCTGGGCGTGCTGATGTAGTCCCAGCTGCTTGGGAGGCTGAGGCAGGAGAATCACTTGAACCCAGGAGGCAAAGGTTGCAGTGAACCAAGATCGCGCCACTGCACTCCAGTCTGGGCGACAGACCAGGACTGCATCTCAAAAAAAAATTTTTTTTAATGTTTTTTTTCTCATGAGTACCTCATGGTTTGTATTTTCATCTTTTCATTGTTATTTTTTTATTTATTTAGAGATGGAGTCTTGCTCAATCCCCCCAGTAGCTGGGATTGATTACAGGTGCCCGAGACCACACCCGGCTAATTTTTGTAGTCTTTGTGGAGACGGGGTTTTGGCATGTTGGCCAGGCCGGTCTCACTCCTAACCTCAGGTGATCCGCCTGCATTGGCCTCCCAAAGTGCTGGGATTACAGGCATGAGCCACTGTCTTCGGCCTATTTTTATTTTTTGAGACAGAGTCTCACTCTGTCGCTCAGGCTGGAGTACAGTGACATGATCTCGGCTCACTGCCATCTCCACCTCCCGGGTTCAAGCGATTCTCCTGCCTCAGCCTCCCGAATAGCTGGGATTACAGGTGTCCACCACCACACCCGTCTAATTTTTGTATTTTTAGTAGGGACGGGTTTTTACCATGTCTGTCAGGCTGATCTCAAACTCCTGACCTCAAGTGGTCCTCCAGGCTTGGCTTCCCAAAGTGCTGGGATTATAGTCATGAGCCACTGCACCACTGTACTGCAGCCTGGGCCACAGAGTGAGACCTTGTCTCCAAACAGAAACATCCCTGCTTTGGGCCTTCCTCGAGGGCCTCTCCCCAGCCACATGGCCGCTCGCTGGTGTGCAGGCCCCGGCCGTGGGCATGGCTACAGATGTTGTATGCGGCCTGGATAAGGCGCTGTCTCCTCTGGGTGGGATCCGAGGACTGGGGCCTCTGCTATGTGCGGTGGGGTGTGTGCTGAAGCTGCGCCCCGTGCTTCAATGTGAGATTTGGGTGTGGAGTTTGTGGCGTGTCCGGGGCCGTCCCGCCTGCATCCAGCATGAGCAGCTGTCCACGCCAGTCACAGGGGTGTCCCCACAGAGCCCCAGCCCGCGCCCGAGTCCTGGCCCAGCTCTCGCCCTGGCACAGCATCTCCTGCTGTGTGCGACCCGGGCCTTTGATGGCGTCCACGTGCTGCCTGCCTCCAAGGGTGGCCAAGGCACTCAGTAACTCGGGAGGCTTGGCCGTGTCGGCGCAGTGATTCACTGATGCTCAGAGCCTCCAGGGAAATGCTCCACACTCCCTCTCACCGGAGCCCTGGCAGGGCAGTCCAGGCTGAGACAGGGAGGGAGGCCAGGAGGGAAAAACACAAACCCTCAGAGACACTGGAAACTCTGAGGTCGGGGCCACCTCCAAATAGGCTCACATTTTCCCTCTGTGTGTCATCACATCCTGGAAAATTACTGTCAAGAAAAGGAGCCCTCTGGGCAGTATCCTGGTCCGCAGGCCTCAGCCCCTAGCCCCCAGCCCCCCTCCCCTCCCTTTGGCTGTGTGCCCACAGAGCTACCCTGGCCTCCCGACAGCAGCCCTGTCCTCAGTCCTGCTGTGGGCTTTCTGGGCTTCCTCCAGCTCCCTGCCGGGTTGGGGCCTCTGGACAAATGGTCCACATCCTTGCATCCATGTGGTCCTCCTGGAGGCCGTGACCTGGGGGTCTGCCGGGGCCTGGGTTTGCAGGAGCTGACGGGAAGAGGCTTCACCTGCAGGATACAGGTCTTTGCAGCTGCCCGACCACCCTCAGAGCCTGAAATGCCAGCACCCCTTCCCCTCACCGTGCCGGCTGGACCCTCAACGTTCCGTTCCTCCGTTTCCTTAGCAGCCGTAGTCACTGCCACCCTGTGGCATATTTTGAGCCTGTGAGAGCCCCTGCATTGGCACTGCCCCCCACGCCAACCCCCATCCTCTGGCACCTCTGGCTCTGCCCAGCAAGAGGGTCAGGGTCAGGAAGACGGGGGTGTGGGGCCTTCAGCAGCTGGGCCCAGATGGTGAGGCAAAAACCAGGCTCCCCCTTCCCGGGCCCTCTTCTCTGTGGGATGGAAGGACTCTCTTGGGGAAGGCTTGCAGCTGAGTTGATGGGTGTTTGACGAGACTGCAGGAGGGCTGGACGGGACGGGGAGGGTGTTCCCAGGGCTGCCACGCCATCCCCAGGTATCCAGAGCGCGAGGTCCGTTCCTCTTCCCGGTCAGGTGGAAGCCCAGGCCGCCCCCAACTCAAGACGGTTCTCAGCTATTCTGTGAGGGAGGACGGGGCAAGTGTGGGACTCCACACACAGGGTCCCCTGGCATCTCACTCTGCCATTTGGCTGCCAAGTGACATTTCTCAGCAGCTCTGCTATAGACACCATCTGTTTTCAGGGGAGACACAGGTGGCCTGGCCCCTCTGGCAGCCCCTTATCCTGCCTGAGCCCTGGCTCCAGCAACGTGGCCCTGGATCAGGGCTTCTCTGCCAGGTGAAGAGTGGGCGTGCAAGGTATCTGCAGGGGCTGCTCTCCCTGCCACCCTGGCCCTGTGTGGGACCCTGGGCTCTGACAGACGGAGGCTTCCTGAGCAGGGCCAGGCCCTTGGCATGATGGGCAGTAATCTAGGGTGGATCCACAGGAATTAGAGATTTTGTCAGTTTTGTTTTCCAGATGAAATTCTATAGCCCCAATGGCATCATGAAGCTGATAGCCCTGTCCCCTCTGGCCCACACCCTGGAGGCACCAACGTGGGCTGTGGGCCAGGGAGTCCTTAGCACTGTACCGTGTACAGACATGCCAGCAGCCCGCCGGTGACCCCCAGGCTGTGCCCTGGACATGGCTGTCCGAGCATGTCGTGTCCTGGAGGCGGGGCCCCGTCTGGTCAGGCTCAGGGGCAGTGCGATGCCATCAAGGGTGTTCTGCCTGCTCGGGGAGATGCAGTGTGGATTCCGGGAGGGAGGGCTCCTCCAGGGAGGCTCTGGACCAGGCCGCAGAGGGTGCCAACCTGCCACAGCCTGGCCTGGCCGCTCATGGACATGGCAGCTGCTGGCCCAGGGTGCACCACATCCCGCCCTCCTCTCCCCTGGGAGCCCGGCGTGCTCGCAGCCTCTGGAATGCAGGCGCTGGGGCTGTGGGGGGCAGCCTGGCGCCTGGCATCTTGTTATAAAAAGCTCTGGCACAAGCTACTCTCAGTGGCTGCAGAATGGTTGTGGCTTTGGAAGGGCAGCCTCCAGGGGCCTTGGTCAGCCACCTGTGGGCCCCACTGCCGGGCCGTGGTCAGCCTGTGCTGGCTGCCCTGCCATGACGCTGCCAAGGCCAGTGGGGCTCCTGCCAGACTCCGTGACATGTTGTGACAGAGCCCCGTGGTGGGTGGCTGCAGGGCTGTCACCATGGGCAGACAAGGCCTCAGGTGTGTCTGGGGGCAGTCCTGGAGACACTGGGGACAGGTGTCCCTCTGGCAGTCATGTCCTGGCTGTCTCTCAGTGTGGGCATGTTGGGGGCACCAAAATGCCATGCAGGGTAGGAGGCAGTGGCCCATGGCCACGTGGGAGACTGCAGGAGGGCTGGACGGGACTGGGAGGCTTGTTCCCAGGGCTGCCATGCCATCCCCAGGTGTCCAGAGCTCGAGGAGGTAGGTTCCCCTTCCAAGTCAGGTGGGAGCCCATAGCTGGCCCCAGGCCACCCCCAACTCGAGACGGCTCTCGGCTGTTCTGTGAGGGAGGACGGGGCGGGTGTGGGCGGCTCTGGCCGTTCTGTGTGAGGGAGGACAGGGCCAGTCTGGGCGGCTCTTGGCTGTGCTTTGAGAGAGGACGGGGTCCAGTGAGGAGGGTCTCACCTGCACCGCCACTGGACGAATGTGCTGAAATCACTGCCCAGGCCTCTAGTTGCGTGGCCCGGCTTTGTCCATTTCATGGCTGTTGATTAGAGGTGACGCTGTCCCTCCTGCATCCCAGGGTGGGCAGAGGGAGGGCCCAGTTTGTTCCCTGAGGGCAGACGTGGATGGTCAGCCTGGCCATGGAGCTGTGGCCAAGAGGGCAGTGGGGGCGGCGGGGGCAGCTGGCCTGGGGTTTTTGCCAAAGCTCTAATTTGGCGGCTATCACCACCCCTCCCCCCCATGGAGACCCTGACGTGGCCTGAGCCACACTCCAGGGGCCATGTGTCCTGCAGGGATCAGGGGCTCAGCGTCAGTGCTACTGCACTGGCTTGGGGGAGCCTCCAGCCCTGGACAGGCCCTGAGTGGGGTTGGGGCCCCCAGCTGCTGTGCCTGGCACTGGTCCTGTGCTGGCCAGGGCCAGGGAGGGAGTGGGCCCAGCTCCCAGGTCTTTGCGACCATCTCGGCCGGGGGCATCAACAGCCCAGGGCGTGGAGGCCCTGCCTGTGACACCCGCTGTCAGCCTCTCCCTCTGCCTCCAGCCCGTGGACCGGGTGCCGGTGGTGTGCCACCCCGACCTGGAGGAGCGGCTGCAGGTCTGGCCGGCAGAGCTGCCTGATGAGTTTTTCGAGCTGACGGTGGACGATGTGAGAAGACGCTTGGCCCAGCTCAAGAGTGAGCGGTGGGTCCCCCTCGGCGCCTCTGGCTTCCTCGCCCCAGGGTTTGCCCTGTCGGGGACCGTGCTGCCCGTGGTCCTCGGGCCCCAGCACTGGCTCCTGGTCCAGGCCCCTGACAAGCTGCCCTTAACGGCACCTCAGAGGGTTGGGGTGCAAAGGGGGCATCCGCTCTTGCTGCCTCGTGTGGGAGAGCAGCCTACCCCCGCCCTGGCAGGTGCAGGCGACAAGCCTAGGCCTGTTGCCGGTGCTCCCATGCTGACCGAGAGCCCTGTTCCTTCCCGGCCCTTCCCACAGGAAGCGCCTGGAAGAAGCACCCTTGATGACCAAGGCCTTCAGGGAGGCGCAGATGAAGCAGAAGCTGGAACGCTACCCAAAGGTCTGCAGACAGGGCTTGGGGGTACAACTGAGGCACAGTTCTGAGGGGGCTCCTGCGGCTCCCACATGGGACCAGGGCCCTCAGTGGTGGCACGTGTGCCCCTGGTAGCCAGTGGATCCTCCCCTGCTTACGATTAGAATAAAACTTTGTTATTTGTTTATTTATTTTGAGATGGAGTCTCACTCTGTCACCCAGCCTGGAGCGCAGTGGGGAGATCACGGCTCCTGCAACCTCTGCTTCCCAGGTTTAAGTAATTCTCCTGTCTCAGCCTTTCAAGTAGCTGGAACTACAGGTGCCCACGCCTGGCTAATTTTTGTATTTTTAGTAGAGATGGGGTTTCACTGTGTTGGTCAGGTTGGTCTTGAACTCCTGATCTCGGGTGATCTCCCCATCTCGGCCTCCCAAAGTGCTGAGATTACAGGCATGAGCCACTGAGCCCGGCCAAATGAAACTTTAAACAGCAAATCGCAACACAAGTCAATGTGGTTTTAGGATTCGGGCCTATGTACGCACACGTGGCATTCCGCTGTCTCTGTGCCCACCTGCCAAGGGGTAGTCGAGGCTCAGGCCCTGATTCGGGGGGACTGCTGCCACTTTTGCCTGCCCCAGCCCTGGGACCGGGCCGAGCAGGGAGGCTACGCCCTGGTCCCTGGCTTGGCTCCAGCCGTCCCTCTGACCCTTCCGCTTGTCTGGTCTAGGTGGCTCTGAGGGTCCTGTTCCCTGACCGCTACATCCTGCAGGGCTTCTTCCGCCCCAGCGAGACAGGTGGGCAGCACTTCGGGGTATCCGGGAATGGGGTCGGGGGCCCATGGGGCCTCTCCTGGCTCCTTCCTTCCAGACCACACACAGGACTGCTACTGCCTGGCCTGCAGGCTCCAGGGTACTGGGTGGGTGCGGGTTGCTGGAGTCCCCTTGGGGCTGCAGAGTGTCAGGCAGGCCCAGGTGCCCAGCCCCAGCTCAGGGAACCTGTGGTCCTGAGTACTCAGTCGATCACCTACTAGACATGGGTGGGGCTGAGGGGCACCCAGAGGAAGGTACCATACCCCAGGAGGAGGGCAGAGGCACTGTGACATTCAGAGGTTCCTCACTGACCTGTACCCCAGACAGCTGGGTGGCAGCAGCCCAGCGTCACAGGGGACTCCCCCAGGGAAGCACTTAGGCTGGGGTGATGGCTGGGGTGGGGCTGGGGGCATAGGCTGGCAGTGGGAGTGCCCTCCTGCAGCAGGGCAGGGTCCCAGGTGTGTCTCACATGGGGGTGTGGCCCCGCCAAGCACCTGATGTGCCATGGAAGGAATAGGGCTGAATTCCCACCCCAGGAGAAAGGCCCAGGAGGGTGAGAGCAGTGGCCCAGGTGCCGGGGCTACCTGGGGCTGGCGTCATGGAAGAGCTGTGTGTTTCTTTCTCCTCTGCAGTGGGGGACTTGCGAGACTTCGTGAGGAGCCACCTGGGGTACCCCGAGCTGCCATTTTACCTGTGTAAGTTTTTTCTCCTGAGCCGGCTCCTGGCGTCTGTGGCCTTGCGCCCAGCTCTGTCCTGCCACCCGTGGTGTCTGTGTGGGGACCTGGGAGAGGTTCAGCAGATCCCTTCTCCCCAAGCCAGGCAGTGGGAGCCAAGCTTCCACCTTGTGTCTTGGTGCCCGCTGCCCTCTGGAGCCCTGTTGCACCCCAGCCTGGTCCCCACCCCTGGGGCTCAGGCCGCTCCTGCCTGAGAGCTGTGGAAAGGATGGGTGGACGGGGAGTGGCTGGCCTCCCTTGGAGGGCATCTGGGTGGTAAAGAGTTAGGCTGTGCACCCTGAGGGGAGCTGGGCTGCAGAGCTGTGTGGGTGGTGCCCCCCGCAGGTGGGCCTGCACTGCGCAGCCCCTCTGAGCCCCTCACTGGGGTTTCTGCAGGAGTAGTGGGGGCACAGGGCATGAGCCTGAGGGGGAGGCATCACCCCATCTGCAGGCCTGTGGGCCGGGACTCCGTCCTTCCTAATACACAGGCACTTTCTGTCCTCAGTCATCACTCCTCCAAAAACAGTCCTGGACGACGACTCGTGCACCCTCTTTCAGGTATCTGAAGGCCCTCCTGGGGTACTGTGGGGCAGGGCCTCTGGGGAGGACAGGATGGGAGGGTGAGGCCTGTGGGTGCTGTGGGGCGGGGCCTCCGGGGAGGACAGGATGGGAGGGTGAGGCCTCCTGGGAGGGCAGGACAGGAGGGGGAGGCCCCGCGGTCAGGAAGGAGGGCCCTGGCAGCCGCTGCCCAGGGATAATAAGCCTTTGAGAGCCAGAGGGGGGTGCTCGCCTCTGAAGTTGTTTCTGACTGGCTTTCCAGCCCCTCTACTTCCTGCCTGGCCCCGGTGTGCCTGAACTGTGGCTGTTTGGAGGTCTCAGTCCCCTGGGCTGCTTGTGCTGGGGCCAAGGCAGGCCCAGCTCTTGCCCGAGGATCTGGATGAGGAAGGGCCTGGCAGGCCTGGGAGCAGGGCTGGGGAGCCCCAGAGGGACCCAGCCCTCAGCTGGAGGTGGCCGCCTGGGGCTTCAGCGGCCAGGCCTGTCTCCTTGCCCCTTCCCCTGCCCAGCCTCTCCCACTGGCCCCTGCCAGGAATGCCCTGGTGTCCATTGCTCTCCACTGCTTCTGTGGGTCCCTGCCGCCTCCCTGAGAGCTCCTGAGGGTGAGGCGCCGGGTGCCCAGCCCTGCTGGGCCACCCTCCAGAGCCAGGAGCAATGAATGTCCTGTCCTTGGCCTGGGAGGGGGAGCCGCCTGGGGCCTCCCGAAGCCCTCTGGCCTAATGGTTTCCTCTTCAAAGTCTCTTCAGATATTTTAATTAGCAGCAGAGACGGTTCTTTTTAAGTGGCCGCAGGCCTCGGCCGAGGTCTGGGGTGGAGGTGAGAGGCTTGCTCACTGCCTGCAGTTGCAGCCACTGGGCTGAGATGGGGCAAGAAGCCTGGCAGCTGCCAGGGCTGATCAGAAGCAGGCCTGAGCGGGATTCCCTGCAGCGGAGGCGGGCGTGGGGCGGGGTGACAGTCCCCTTTCAGCCCCAGCTGCTGGCTGGACTTGGGGCGGCTTCCCTCGGCCTCCACCCTTCCCTTGCTGGCCAGCCAGTTGATAAACATTGAATTTAGAAGATTCCTTGGGATGGAGGGGAACCAGTGCCCAGGCCTGCAGCCCACCCTCCCATTGGGAGGCCCCAAACGGCCCTGGGGTGCTGCTGCCGTTTCTGGAGACACCCTGACCCCTCCCACCAGCCGCCGCCTTCTGCCATCCATCAGCTTAGCTCCAGCCTCAGGGCCTCTCAGGGTGGTGTCCCTGGTGACGTCCCTGCCTGCCCGCCATCAGAGAGTTGGCAGGGCCGAGGGAAGGAAGCTGCCTCCCTGGCGGGCAGGCAGGCGGCGGGCGCGGAAACGCCAGCTTTCATGTCTCTGGCAGGGCCCTGCTCCGGCTGCCAGCTCCCTAGGGAGTGTCCAGGAGCCGGCCCCTGCTTCTGAGAGGGATGGCATGTGTGGGTGTGGGGCTGACAGTCCGGCAGCTCTCGGTGGCCCTGGCCCAGGAGAGCTGAGAGGAGGCGGCCAGGAGGGAGGATGAGGAGTTGTGAGCAGTGTGGGGTGCTGCTTTGTGGGACGAAGCCCCCCAACCCCTGCCTGAAACTCGTTTCCTGGCCCTGAGCGTCAGGATGCCCTCAGCCCTGGGGTCCATGCTCTGCCCTTTACCCTGGAGCTCTTAACAGGCCCTGAAGACAGTGGTGCGCTCCAGGGACCCCCTCAGCACAGGCTTTTGTCTGCTGGCCCTGTGGGGACGGAATTCGAGGCCTGGCCAGGAGAAGGCCAAGGCGCCTGGCTCCTGCCCCTGTACACATGGCCTGCTTCTTCCAGGGCGGCAGTGGAGGGGGGTGCAGGTCTGTGAGCACCCAGCCCCTGACGTCCCGGCGAGGTCTTCCCTCTGCCATGGTGTGATTTGAGCGTCAGCGCCGCCCATCTCTCTCTTGCCGCACTGCTGCCTGCTGCCTTTCTGACGCCTCAGTTGTCCTCAAGGCCAGGGCAGGGCATCCAGAAGTACCTGGCCAGGTGTCTTCCCATCCCTTTGCTGTGCTTGTCTAGGCTGGGATCTGGAGTCTGGGCCAGAATGGAGCAGAGGGTAGAGACTCCTTCCCCGTGGCCATGGTGGTCTGTCCCTCTGTCCCTCATTCCGTTGGGATCCCAGAGACACAGCCAGCAGGCAGGGGACTTCTGGTGGGCAGCCAGTGGGGCAGGGAGGCCTGGTTCCAGAGGAGCTCCCCCAGGGGTCCTTCCCCAACGCCTCAGCCGTGCAGCCCCAGCCTGGGCCCTGGCACGTGCTCTGTCCCCTTGTCCAGAGCAACACAAGAGGCGAGGGGTGGGGGCCCACAGACAGGACCTTGCCCTGGGGACTGAGCCCTGCCCAGAGCCCTTCCTGAGCATGTCCACGTGGCCTGGATCAGGTGAGACTCAGCCCCAGTGCTGGCGCCGGCCATGATGGGCTGAGTGCACCTGGCAGCGCGTTCCCTGGTCAGGGTCTCCTTCCAGGTGTGGCCATCTCCCTCCCGAGGGGGGTCTGGCTGTGGCCACCCTGTGTCTGGAGCTGGGCAGGCAGCTTTGGGTTGCAGGAAGCCCGGGGCCAGCCCTCCTTTCTGGTCCTGGGGGTAGAGAGACTGGACCTTTCTCTTAGGGGTGGGAGTTGGGGAGGGGAGCCATAGGGGGCCTGTGGGTGTGAGAGGAGATTCTCGGGCTTCCTTCCCAGGGGCCACCCCCCTCCTGGCCCCATTTGTGGTCCCCATTCCACCGTCCTCATCCCACTGGGACCCTCCTGGGGGCTGGATGTACTGGGGAACCCTGGTCCAAGCTCACAGGGTGGCTGGGCTGGCCCCTCTCAGGCTTCCATCGTGGCTGACAGAAGTCACCTGTGTGTCCTCGCACGGTCACCTCTGTGTCCCCATCGCATGAGGAATCACACTGGAACAGACCCGCCTTTGATGTCCTCTCACCTTGCTTATCTCTTCAAAGACCCTGCTGGGCTTCCTTCCATTGGCTTTGGGGGGCAAACTTGGCTCCTAACACTCTCTTGTTTGTTGGAGCTCTCAGGCTGCCTCGGCGGACCAGGATACAGGGACCCCTTGCTGCCTGGTTCCCCCCTCCCCAAGCCACCTGCCTGGCAGGGCGTGCCTGGCACTTCCAGCCTGAGTGCCTGCTGGGCACCTACCCCTTGCCAGTCCTGTCTTCCTTCCTCTCCTCCCAGGACAGCTCCCCTCCTGCACTGCTGTGCGCCCTGCCGCTGGGGCCTCTCTGGGACCGACAGGCCCTCTTTCCCCTGACCAGGCCCTACCCCACCTGGGCCTCTGAAATGCTCCCTATCACCACGTGGCCTTGCAGAAGCAGGATGGCTCCTGCTCCCCACCGCCGCCCTCCTCTGTGGGTGGATGCCGTGTCTCCCTGCTTAGGCACTGTGGTTCTGTCTCCCTCGCAGGCATCATGGTTTTGTCTCGCTCCTGGGCACCATGGTTCCTCCTCCCTGCCGGGCACCGAGGTTCTGTCTCCCTGCCTGGGTACCGTGGTGCCACCCCATGCCAGGGCATCTTGGGCCACATGGCTTCTCTCTTGGCTGCTTTTCCCCAGAGGGTGGTGCCGTTCTTGCCCGTGGGGACGGCCGGGGTGCCAGGCCACCGTGCATGCTGCTCCTGCAGAGTCGCTGCCCACAGGGGTTGGCCTGGACGTCCTTTCGGAAGCTCTTCCTGGCAACTCTGAGTGTGGCAAGGGGCTGGTAGCAGAGGGGGCTGGATTTGGGGCCCCAGTGTGCCAGGCAGCAGCTAGGGAGGGGCTGGCTCCAGGGTGGCTGGGCTGGCCCCTCTCAGGCTTCTGTTGTGGCTGGCAGACACTGGTGTCCTCGCAGGGTCACTTCTGTGTGTGGTCTGTGTCCTCATCTCCAGGAATCACACTGGACTAGACCCGCCTTTGATGTCATCTCACATCACTTATCTTTTCAAAGATAAGTGAGATATCTTCAAAGATAAGTGCACTGTCCCAGGCCCTCAGGTTGTGTCAGGGCAGGGTGGATGCTCCTCTTTTCCCTGTCAGCCGAGGGAGCCAGGACAGTGTTGGTGGGGACAGGCCCCTCAGCCTGCGCCTCCCTCAAAGGCCCTTTCTGGGCCCTGCTCTGGGTGTCAGTGGAGGGGGGGTCCATTGTGACTCACATTCCCTGTCTAGGCCTAGCCTCGTGACGGGTGGCTCCATCCACCCTGGGTCCCTTGCTGAAGTGGCCCCTGGAAACCAGGGCAGAGAGCACCGTTTCCAACAGTGGGAGATGGAGGTGCCATGAGACTTAGGGAGGCTCCTCTTTTGGGGTCCATCCAGAGGCCAAGCCTCTGTGAGCCCTGCAGCCTCCATGCCACCCAGTCTGCCGACCCTCCTCGCCTCGGACTGCCAAGCCTACTTCCCTCTCCTTGCGTTCCTGAGCCCCGGCTGCCCCTTTCTGTGCATCCTGCGGGGCAGTGCTGGGAGGGTCGCGGCCTGTGGGGGGCAGTGATGAAAACCAGGTGCCTCTGCATCGGTGGCTTCTGAGGGATTCCTCTTGCCTGGCAGCAGGTGGGACGCAGATGGGGCTGGCCAGGCCTCCGGTGCCCACAGCGGCCTCCAGGCAGTGTCCCCTGGGCTTCTGTGAGCGGCCAGCAGCCTGGGTGTGAATCCCAGAGGCCCCGTGGTGCTCCCTGTCTGTGAGGCTGAGACCACAGCGGCTCCTGGCGCTGTCCTCCTGGTGCCCCCTTCCTGGCTCCCCAGCTTCCGGCGCCTCTCCAGGGCCACTGGGGCAGCCCCTGCCCACTCCACAGGCCCTTCTCTCCTCACAAGGCTTTGATCCCAGGCGGCACAATTGGGTTTTCAAAGCATTCACGGCCCTTGTTTGTGTCCCCAGCCCCCGGCTGGAGGCTGAGGTTTCAGCGTTCCTGGGCCTGGCCTTTGAAGCTTCCTCTTATTAATCTTTTAACATCCCTCAGCCCCACCCCAGCCTGTGGCCCCGAGCAGCCTGGAGCCGAGGGGGAATCGAGCCGGGAGGGGGATGCCTTCAGCCTGGCAGCTGCAGCCGTCCACAGTGGTCCCGACGCATCCGTCAGGCCCTGCCCTGCCCCACCTTCCTCGGGTGGTGTCCAGAGCAGGGAGGACTGTGACACTGCATGACTTGGGGACCCTCGGGCCCCCAGCCTGCAGCTGGTTTGGGGCTTGGGGTGGTCCCATGGAGGGCGCTGGTGGTCCCAGGATGCCGTGGCCTTGCTTACAGTGGTAGGGTTGGTGCCAGAGTCGGGACAGGAAGCTGGCCAATGGGGCTCATGGGGGCCGGGCAGGGAGAACCTGCCTGAGGGTGGAGCTGTGGCCATCAGCAGGGCGTGGGCCTGGGGGTGTGGCTGCCTCCACAGCAGGAGGGGTGCTCTGCCAACGGTGCCCGCCCAGCTCCTGAGCCCCCCTGCCCTCCCTGCAGGCGAACCTCTTCCCAGCTGCTCTGGTGCATTTTGGAGCCCAGGAGCCAGCAGGTGAGTGTCAGTGGTTGGGGCATCGGAGCCTGGCCAGCCCATCTGGGACCTCAAAGCCAGCTGCCCCAGAGGGCATTCGGTCTGGAGCCTCGTCTGAGTCTGGGAGGGAGGTCTGTGGCTCCCAATACCCACCTCCCCAAGGGAGGGCTGGGACAGCCACCTGCTGGCCACCCCGCTCCCAGAGCCGAGTGCTGGTGGCTGGATGCTGGGCAGATGAGGGTGGGCCTCTCCGAGGCTGAAGGTGGGCTTGGGCCTCCCTGCAGGTGTCTACCTGAAGCCTGGCCTGCTGGAGCGCACCGTCTCCCCATCTGCGGCCGACGTGCTGGTGGCCAGGTAAGTCCCGGTGGGTTTGGGGGCTCCTCCCTCGGCGGCACCCACCACCCTGTGTCTTTGCCTCCCCTCAGGTACATGTCCAGAACCGCCGGGTCCCTTTCCCCATTGCCAGCCCCTGACCCTGCACCTGAGTCTGAGCCACCTGCTGAGGAGGGGGCGCTGGGCCCTGCTGAGCCCATCTCAGGGATGGTCCCGCCTGTGAAGAGGAGCCTGGGCAAGGTGCCCAAGTGGCTGAAGTTGCCTGGTACTGTGGCCGGGTGGAGGACGGGGGGCTGAGTGCTTCGACAGGGTGGAGGATAGTGCAGGGGCGCAGGGTGCTTCGGCCAAGTTGGGGATGGGGGCCCTGGTGCTGAAGGGGTTGAGGGGCAGGGGGGCTGGGTGCTGCTGTGGGGCTGGGGAGGGGGCGAGTGCTTCGGCTGGGCCAGTGAGTGGGTGGCTGGGCAGCGAGAGCCCAGGGCCTGTGGTCACGCTGGTGTGTTTGCACTACAGCCAACAAGAGGTGAGAGCTGCCAGCCTCAGGTGCCCACTCTGCCAGCCACAGGACCACCTCCCCTGCCAGCAGGAATAAAGACTGCGTCCTTCAGTGCTTCCTGTCGTACTTCCTCCAGCAAAGATCCCTGTCCTCCACCCTGACTTGGCCGGACTGGAGTGTCCAGGCCCAAGGATCCTGGTGGACGTGCTGTGGACCCCAGTGGCCGCTCGCTAGGCTGAGGTGTGCATCCTGAACCCAAGTGGGTCTCCTAACAGTATTTACCCCTCCTCCCAGGGGAACAGAAGTGCTGGAAGAAGGGCTTTTTGGGCAGATTGCCTACAATCCCGGAGCCAAGCCCGGGCCAGGAGCTGGGGGAGTTAGTAGGCCACCCCCATCTTCAGGGCAGGGCCTGGCCTTGGGCCTCCCGCTGTCCTGTGGCTGCAGTGCTGGGTTCTGGCCCTGGCCGCCCAGTAGCAGCCTCCGCAGCAAGTCTAACAGCTTCCACAGGCTCCCCAGGCCTTTCAAACTGAGACCTCCTTGGGTGGGGAGGGTGGGGAAGGTGGGGAAGGGGTGGATCCCAGCAGCAGCTCAGCCTGGCCAGGGCCAGTGGGGCTAACTCGAGGATGAAGAGGCTCACCCCAAAGTTGTCTTAGGGCACCAGGGCAGGAGAGGCTGGGCCGCCTCCAGTGATCCCCAAGGGGCAGCTTGTATCCTTCCCACCCTGGAACCTGACTCCCTGCATTCTAACCCTCCCTGCATGGGGCCCCAGGATGGCGCTCAGCTGAGAGCCCCTTGGGTGTTCAGTCCTGGGCTCTTAACTAGGGAGCTAAAGTGAGGTGGGCTGAGGCACCTGGCAGGGCGCTGGAGGGGAAGTGGCCCAAGGCTCTGCCACTTCCCAGGCGTTGGCACAGGTGAAGCTCATGCCAGAGACTGCTGAAAATCAGAGGGCAGCCAGACCTGGACATCCAGGCAGGTCCCACAGCCCCGTGTCTCCAAAGGTGGGCAGGAGGCATGGCCTGAGGGGGCTGACCCATACCCCCCAGCACTGCTTGGGCCCTTTCTCCATTTCAGCAGGGCCTTGGGCCAGGGTCCCTCTCACCCTGTGCATCCTGGTCCTGCCTGCAGCCACAACATTCATGGAAGCCACTGCCCAATGGTGGCAGGCCCCATGGCCGCCCCCGCCCCTGGGGCTGGAGTAACGTTTTCCAGGTGGGCGGCCACATGTACAAGGTCTGGGCTTCACAGCCACTGGCACACATGCTGCTGTCAGCCTGTCCTGGCGCTTTGCTTTTGTCTTACCAGGGGTGGAAGGGCACACACAGGGAGCGTGGCTTTGAAGCAGTCTGCGTTCACTGATTAATGGCAACAAGAAGGCCAAGCTGGAAGAGACGGTTTTGATTTATTGATGTTGCTCTGTGAGAACAAATTTATAGCCTGGGGAAGCATTTTCTGAGGGGAATACCGGATGGCTAGAAAGGTCACGTCAGCTTTGATGTCGGTGGCAGGAATGTGGCCAGGAGGCGGCGCTGCCAGCTGCTGTTTGTAAAACACAGTTTACCTGCTGGCTGGTGGCCAGGCCTTTCCCAGCACCTGCCTGTATGACCCCAGGGAGGAGAGGCAGGGACTCCCCCATGGGCCTGTCCCCAGTGGGCACTCCAAGGGCGGCAGTGCACTGCAGTCCTGCCGCTTCTGCAAAGGCTGGAGAATCTCAGGGTCTTGTTTGAATCAGCTCCAAACCACAAGACCTGCTTCTGTGGACCAGGAGCTTCCCTGGGGTGGCCTCAGCCATTGCTGAAATCCCTAGAAGTCCAGGAGCTGTGGGGGAGAGAAGCACTCAGGAGCAGCCTGCCAGCCAGGCACCACGACCTGTGCACCGACCCGCATTCACGCACCAGCTGCGGAAGCACCTTCTCCAGCTGGTCCACATCCACAAGAATGGCATCTTCTGCCTGCGCCTGCCGCACCCCACGGACTGCTGCTTCTGCAGTGAGAAACTCGAGAAGTGGGGGATGCCGGGAGATCTTAAACCCGGGCCCACCGAGGGCCTCAGCCTGGGCCAGTGCCCCCACCCACGTCCACAGGCAGCCCTCAGAACCAGGCTGTAGCACCTGACCAACAGGCTCAGGAGACCAAGTTCGGGCCCTTTGGGGAAACGGGAAAACGTGTCTTGGTTTTCCCGCTGGAAAAACAAAAGGAATCCTGGACACTGCCTGGGAGGGAGACTGGGCCCTGGGCTCACCCACAACGAAGATCTTCAGCAGCTCCGCCATGAGCTGCAGCGCGTCCCCGCTAACTGCAAGGCAGGGGGAGAAGGTTATGTGGGACACTCACCCACTGTCCTGGCTGGGTGCTCCAGATGCACCCCACCCTCCCCAAGGTCTTGGCCCTGCAGAGTTTTGGGAAAGGTACAGGACAGGTACGGGAACCCTCCTCCCACCTGCACCCCACCTGCACCTTTGGTCTTGTCATCCTTAAAGTGCATGTGCAGCAGCCTGCTCACCAGCTCCTGGAGGGGAGGGGGGTATCAGTGCCAAGCCCTGCCCTCCCCCACACCCCCAGAGTGGCGATCATTCCGGGTGACAGTGGCTGTGATTTCCAGCTAGAGATGCCCTTTGTGCTTGGGCCTCTCCCAGGACAGGGAACAAGGGCCGGCCCAGTGCTTAGGGTGGCAGAAGCCGGAAGAGCAGGGTCTGTTGGCAGCTCCACAGGTGCCAGGGCCCCTTGCAGGGTCTGTCAGGGAGCTGCCCTGCAGAGTGAGTGGTCGCGGATGTGGGAGCAGGCCCAGCCTGCCAGGGCTCCCGTAGGAGAGAAGAGAGGCCTTGTTGAGTCTGGCATCATCTTGCACTCCCGTCCCCAGCCAAGGGCCGTGGATCTGCTTTCCTTTTGAGGAGGCAGGGAAGGCAGAGCCGGCCTGGGGCTGGAGGCTGGAGGCGGCTGCTCCCTGGGTGGGCTGGCCTGAAGGAGTGCCACCGGTGAAGCCTTGCTTGGCCAACTCTGTTCAGCATGCTGGGTCAGCCCCACCGGTCTCGCCCTGGTGCTTATCCTGCAGGAGGTGCTGGTGTCTGGGCAGAGCTGGGCTCCACCAGCGAGGTCCGCAGGTTAAGTGGAGGGAGGGGTGGGCTAGACGCTGAGGGCCTGAGGCCCGATCAGCTCTGTGGCAGGAAACTGGGAGTCCTTTCTGGGTTTTTTGTGGAAAGCAGCACTGACGTTTGAGAGGACCCCTCTGGCCGCCATGCCCAGGGGATGGGGCGCAGGGAGGAGGCTGCAGAGCCGGGCCTTTCCGCCTTCCTGAAGCATGGAGAACAGGTACAGGGGAGGAGTCTATGCCAAGACCCCAAAAGGACAGCACTGTTCTGTGGCGCTGGGGGGCTGTGGGTATGTGTACTCAGGAGCTCGGTTTGGGATGCATTGTGAACACAAGAGCTGTCCACAGGGAGTGGCAGGCGGCAGCTGCAGCAGTGGCTGAGACTCGTAGGGCAGCCCTGGGTGGCTGGTGGAACCACAAGACTCAGCGAGGTGGCCCAGGGCAAGCCCACAGGGGCTGGGAAAGGAGCCAGCATGGAGTGCCCAGGGCTGGGGGCAAGGGCAGTGGGCACCTAGGAGCCCAGAACCAGGCACTATAAGGGAAAGTGGGTGAAGGACTGGCCAGGCTGCCAGCAGCGGGAAACAGGGAGCTCACAGCACCTCACCCAAAGCAGTCCAACAGGTGACAAGCAGAGCAGCGGACGGGTGAAGCCCTGAGGCATGGGAGGTGAATGTGCCACAGCAGCGGGCAGCAGGGCCCAGCATCCCTGTTCGTCCTGAGCCCTCACTGTCCCCCAGCCAGGATCCCAGTCATCACCCGCGTAAGCTCAGTGCCACCTGCTGGTCCTTCTGACTGCCTACCGCCAGCTCTACCTGTAAGGTACCAGAAAAGGCAGAGAAGGCACTACTTCCCCACCTGCTCTGAGACCCCCAACACCGCTGCCCCAGAAGGCCTGGGAAGGAAGACCACGCCAGTGAGTGGCAGCTGCTGGGGCTGCCTGGATAATCCAAGGGGTCGCTCCATACATGGACAGTGGCACTGGGGGGTGGGGGTGGGGGCCTGGGACACACCCAGCCTTGCCCCCCAGACCTGTGGGTGCCACGCCAAGGCTGCAGGCCCCCCACTCCCCATCGTCCTCAGGCTCTTCGTCTGTAATGACTGCAACTCCAGCTCTGGCCAGAGCCCTCGGCGCCGTAGTTGTCAGGTGAGCTCGATGGAGAGAACACATGACCTCCCCCGGGGTGTGCCCAGTGCCCTCTCTCCAGCTGTGGCCTTTTGGCTACTCTAACCTGGTGGATTCTCACAACCAAGCGGTGAGGTGGCCCAAGCCTCAGTGACTTTCTCTTTCTGAATTCTGTCTGGCAAGAATCTTCAGCAACTCCACCCGCAGCGGCCCTCCGCTCCCCTCCAACCCTGCACTGAGCCCCTGGTGTCCTTGGGTGATAAAGAGGCTGATACAGAACAAAGAATTCTCCCTGCCTCTACAGGGTCGAAATCCTCCCCTGAGGATGGGTCCACAAGGGCCTGAGACCCTCCCCTTCCCAGGCCAGAGGTCCACGAGGCCCTGCTGACATCGAGGAAGCTCAGTGCCCCAACCTTCAGGTACAGTAATAGAACGAAGGACTCAGAAACCACTCTGCCTGCACAGAGGGGGTCCTCTGCACATGACACCCCCAGAGAGCCCACTCACCAGGGGCAGGGAAGAGCGGGGCACGCCCTCCAGCTTTGGCGGATCCTGGCTCAGACGGCCTGGGTCTGACCCTAGCCCTACTGAATCACTTAACGCACCCGTGCCTCGGTTTCCCCACTGGCAGGCGGGGTTAATAGGGGTCCAGTGTGTGTAACGTGGAGCACCGAGGACACCACGCGTTCCTGGGACTTAGCCCAGTGCTGGCGCCCACCTGGGAGCGGGCAAAAGGGAAAGTACTGTGCCTGGTGGCTGGGCCAGGTCCCGCCGACTCGGGCTGGACGGTCTCACTGCTGCCGTCCTGGGGTCTGACCTCCTCTTCACAGGAGAAACCAGGTTCAGGGCGCAGGGCGGTGGCCCAGCTCCCCGTCTCTTTTCGCCGGCTTGGACTCCGCCGGGACGGCGCCTACGCCTGCCTATTTCGGCAGACCTTCTCCACTCCCTTCCCGCAGCCCCGGCTGCCCCACGCGCCCTTCTACCTGCTGCGGAACCCCTGCCCAGCAGAGCGCGGGGCGCGCTGCAGGCCGGGGTAGGAGTCTGAGAACGGGTCCAACCTCAAAGGCACAGGTGGGCGGCGCGGGGGCTGGTTTCCGGCCCTCACTGTGTCACACGTGGAGTCGGGCGCGCTGGCCTAGCCCCCGCCCGCCGGCCCTCACCTTCCGGAAACCAGCTCCTGCTCTGGCTCCCTCCATGGCCGCCTCCCCGGTGCGCGCCCTCCGGAGCCCCGCCCCGCGCCCCCAGCCAATGAGACCCGAGCGCGCCCCCGGAGCCCCGCCCCGCGCCCCCAGCCAATGAGCCCGGAGCGCCTTCTCCCGCAGCCCCGCCCGTATCTTCAGCCAATGAGCTCGAAGCGCGCCCTCCCGCAGCCCCACCGTCAGCCAATGAACCGGGAGCGCGCCCTACCGGGGCACCGCCCTCACGTCCCTCAGCCAATTATCCTGGAGCATGTCCTCTCTCACGACCCTAGCCAATGAAACTGGAGCGCGCTTCTCCCCTTCGGCTTGCTATCCCAAGCGCGCGCCAGTTCCTTTGTTCTAATTGGCCCCCAACCAGCACCGCAGAGCCTGCTGGGAGTTGTAGTTCGCGCGGCCGCTCCCGGCGCGCCTGGTTCTTCCTGGATACTGAGGTCCCGAAGCGGCTGTCGAGAGGACTGGGGCCGGGGCTGCGGGCGCGGCAGGGCCTAGAGGGGGCGCGCGACGAGCCTGCCTGCTTCCTGCACGGATGGTCCCCACGCACCGCGGGGCCCCAGCCCAAAGCGGACCTTGACTACCTCCCAGCCCCGCGCTCGCAGGACCTACCCCCGGCAGAGCCCACTCTGATTGCTCTTCGTCCGGGTCAGCGGAGGCCCCGTCTCCTGTACCCGGCGCCGAGGCTGCTCCGCACCAAGCGGCTCCCTTTCCGCAGCTGCGGGAGTATGCGGAGGAGGTCCTGCCGACCCCGCGGGTCATGGAGGAGTTCTGGCGCTCCTACAGCCGCTTGTGCAGGGAGAGTGGGGCCGAGCCCCAGGAGGCTGTCCTGCAGCAGCTGCACCAGCTTCCCAGGGGCCGGCTGGACCTGGCCACGCAGAGCCTGACGGTGGACACCTGCAGGGCCCTGGGCAAGCTGCTGCCGAGGGAGACGCTGTGTACGGAGCTGGTCCTGAGCGACTGTATGCTCAGCGAGGAAGGTGGGTAGGCCCGGCAGGGTAGGTCGCTGCTCCTTAGCTGCCCACGCCGTTGCCCTGGCAGCCTGGAGCTTCCTCTCCAGGCTCTCCTCTTTCTGTACCGTAGTTAAAGCGAGCAGGCGCGCCCGTTCCTGCACCTGGGAGTGGAGGGCAGTTCCTCTTTATGACGGGGGAACAGGCCTTAACCTGCCCCGACTTACCTGGTTCCCTGCGTGCTGACGCAGCTTTGCGCTGCAGGGCTGCAGGTGTTTCAAACACGGCTTCACAGCGAGACTCTTGGCCAGCGCCAACCCAGACCACAGGGACAGTTGCCCTTCCTTGGGTCTAGGGAGCTGCCCTGAAAAGGGGCCCACAGGGAGGGTCTTGGGGTCAGCAGGGGCAGAGAGTTAATAGTGGCCCCCCTTACACAGGGACCACACTGCTGCTCCAAGGCCTGTGTGCCAACACCGTGCTGCGCTTTCTGGACCTAAAGGTGAGATACCTGCACTCTGGGTGTCCGAGTGTGCCACCCGAGGGCAAGAGGAGAGCGGGAAGATGCCAGGTCTCGGGGGCCTGGGGTCTGGGCAAGTGGCTGGAAACTGTAAGAGCCCCAAGCTGTTCTCCGACGCCCTCCTATTTGAGTAACTGTCTCTGGAGCAAGAGTTCACGTCAGCAACAAGCAAGCCGGCCCCAGGAAGCCCCCTGAAGGAAGGGAGGCCGCACCTCTGCCCAGGGGGCACCCCAGCCTTGTCCACTGGCTGACCTGGGCCCTTGGGGCATGAGCGGGAATTCAGAGCCAGTCAGGGCGAGGGGAGCGACTACCAGCCTGTTTCTGTCCTAGGGCAACAACCTTCGAGCCACCGGGGCAGAGGCTCTGGGAAAACTCCTCCAACAGAACAAGTCCATTCAGAGGTGGGTGGTGGTCCCAACCCCACCATCACCCCAGGCCCCCTCTCTGTGTGGTTGAGGATTGGCCGCAGAGCACATGGTTCTGCTGCCCAAGAGTTCACAATTGCCAGTTGTCTGTTGTGTTTCACAAACGGCAGGGAGCAGGCAGAGGCTCCGGCCCGTCAGACCCCAGGCCAACACCGTCCCCAGGCCCTGGACCCCATGGGCTAGGCAGTCCCCTGGGCGAACACGGGCTCCTGTCCTTCCTGCAGCCTCACGCTGGAGTGGAACAACCTGGGCACGTGGGATGATGCCTTTGCCACGTTCTGCGGGGGACTGGCGGCCAACGGCACCCTGCAGCAGCTGGACCTCCGCAACAACCAGATCAGTCACAAGGGCGCCGAGGAGCTGGCCCTGGCCCTACAGGGCAATGCCACCCTCCAGCAGCTCGGTGAGGCTTCCTGGGTGCCTCAGGCTCCCTCATCCCTCCGAGGCTGTCTGTGCTCTTAGAAGTGAGGGGCTAGGGGACCGGCCAGACTGGCTCCCCCTCCGCCAGGTGCATTCCATCTGGTGACTACAGGTGTCTTTCCAGACCTGCGCTGGAATAACATTGGCCTCCTGGGGGGCCGGGCCCTCATGAACTGTCTCCCCAGCAACAGAACCCTGTGGAGGCTGGACCTGGCTGGGAACAACATCCCCGGAGATGTCCTCAGAGCTGTGGGTACGCTGCAGGGCTGTGTGGAACAACACATGAGCCTCTGACAGGCCTGTCCACTGAGGGAGGGGTGCTGGGCCTGGGCCAGAACCGATGAGAGCAGCCTGAGAGCCCGCGGAAGCAGAAGGAGCAGAGGGTCTCGGTGCACTTGATTGGCATTCGCAACACATGGGCACTGTCCAACGCTCCCCGTGTGCTCGATGAGTTCTTACAACCTGTGCAGTGGGGGTGCCCATTTCATAGCTGCAGAACCTGAGGCCTTGTGGCTCACAGCCCTGGCCTTGGTGGCAGTGCTGATGCTTCAAGTGGCCCGGGCCTTGGCCAGGGAGGGGCTTCTTGGCATTTGCTCCCTGGTCAACCTGAGTTGTGGCCCTACACGTGAGTCCTGTGGGGCGGGGCCGCCTGGTCTCTGGCCTCCACATTCCCACCCACCAGCAACCCCAAGTCCTTGTGGCTGATGTCTGTGTCAGGCCTTGTACTCCCTCATCCACACAGTAGCAGGCTCTCCCGGCCCCTGTGCCGAGGGCTCACCCCTCATGCTAGCCCTGCCTGGCCTCTGGCTCCAGTGGGGCCGTCCCTGGCGTTGCCTGAGTGCTGGCCTGGCCGTTGTCATTGCTCCTGACCTCTGCCGCCTCCCCACATGCCATGATGTTTCCAGAACATGAGCTGGGCACAGCGTCTGCCTCAACATTGTGCAGTGCCTCTTGATCTTTGGGATGATGGCCAGATGCCTCAGGATGGCCCTCACCTCTTGTGGAGGAGCAGCCCCCATCACCTCTGCCCCATGTGTGCACCCCACCCCATGAAGCTTATCCACCCCAATGCACTGAGGGGGCACCCGTGACTTGCTGGGTGAGACGCTGCCCGGCACGGCATAGATTTCCAAGCAGCCAGCCGCCAGGTGCAAAGCAGCCGCCTCTGAGGCTGAGCAGCCCTGGGTGATACAGCTCTGTGTGTGTGTGTGTGTGTGTGTCTGTCTGCGCCAGTGCGTGCACCTCAGCCTCCTGAATAGCAGGGATTACAGGTGTGTGTCACCACACCCAGCTAATTTTTTGTATTTTTAGTAGAGATGAGGTTTCACCACATTGGCCAGGGTGGTCTCAAACGCCTGACCTCAGGTGGTCCAACCTCTTCAGCTTCCCAGAATGCTGGGATTACATGTGTGAGCCACTGTGTCCAGCTGACATAGCTCCTTCTGACAGAGCAAGCCATGGGCCACAACCAGGACCGGCTCACCACCTTCCAGGAGAACCAAGCCCGCACTCATGTGCTCAGCAGGGAGGTCCAGCACCTCCGGGAGGAGAAGTCCAAGCAGGTGAGGATGGCGCCTTCACTGGCCTCGGAGCTGCTCATGGCTGGGGGTCCTGCCATGTCCTGCCTCCCTTAGCCCCATGGTGTGCCCACCTTCCCTTCCTCGGGGCTCTGGAGCCTCCCTGAGTGGCTGGCACCTGGAAGGAGGGGCAGCCACCTGGTCTGACCCCCTGCAGGTGGGCTTCCTTGGGCAGCTGGCATCTGAGCCCCAAGGCCTTGCTCTGTGGGAGCCACCGTCCCTGTGGATGGTGAGCACTGTGGGTGGAACCCTTCTCTGCCTTGCTGGGCTCCTGCTCGCCTTCCTGAGAAGGTTGGGTGGACAGGCTGCAGGTGCCCTGACAGGCTGTGGCTCTCTCTGTCCCCAGTTTTTGGACTTGATGGAGACCATCGATAAACAGCGGGAAGAGATGGCTAAGAGCAGCAGGTGAGTGAACGCAGAGCCGCAGGGGCAGGGTGAGGCTTCAGGGCTCAGGCCCTGGCTCAAGACTCAGCTGGGACCTAACCTGAGCCCACGAGTGAGGCCACCAGGAGGCGGCTGGAGGCTCAGTGCCCGGGCGACCATAGATGCTTAAGGAATAGCAGCAGCTACCAAGGCCAGAGGGGCACGGCAGTGCTCTGGGGTTGGGGTTACTCTGCACCCTTCTCTCTGCCCACAGAGTGTCAGCAGCCCGCATAGGGCAGCTTCAGGAAGCCCTGAATGAGAGGCACTCCATTATCAACGCTCTCAAGGCCAAGTAAGGATGGGGGGTGGCTTCAGGATACTTCAGAGATGTGCCACAGGGCACAAGAGGGTGATGTGAGCCTGTGTGCAAGTCCTGTGTACAAAGCAGAGGTGGGAAATGAGGTGAGACTGGGGCAGTAATCTGGAAGCCTTCCTGGAGGAGGCAGGTGCTGACTGGCATTGACTGGGTTCCCGGTTACAGTGAGAACAATGAGGCCTTTGTAAGGCAGGTGAAGTCCAGCCAGGATGCGGGTGCTGCCCTTTCTCTTTGCAGGCTGCAGATGACAGAGGCTGCCCTGGCTCTGTCGGAGCAGAAGGCCCAGGACCTGGGGGAGCTCCTGGCCACAGCGGAGCAGGAGCAGCTGAGCCTGTCGCAGAGGCAGGCCAAGGAACACAGGCTGGAGCAGCAGGTGGGTAGGCAGGGCTTGAGAGGAGTGGGCTGGGAGGTGTGTGGCAGCCGACGGACCCTCACTGCGCACACCCCATCCCCCTCCCAGGAAGCTTCGGAGCGGGAGTCTAAGCTCCTCAGAGACTTGTCTGCTGCCAACGAGAAGAACCTGCTTCTGCAAAACCAGGTAGCTGTAGGGTGGAGCCAGGGAGCCTAGGGTGGGCGCAGCAGGGCTGGGTCACATCCTCCCTCCATGCTGCTGGCTTTCCAGGTAGACGAGTTGGAGCGGAAGGTCAAGTGTCAGCAGGAGCAGCTGTTCCAGACCAGGCAGGAGCTGACCAGCATGTCGGCCGAGCTGAAGATGCGGGCCATCCAGGCCAAGGGTGGGCACGGGCAGGCCTGCTGCAGGGGCCTGAGGATGGGCACCCGGGGACGGGGGCCTCCAGGGGACGCTCACAAATGCTCTGCCCCCCTGGACTTCCAGAGCGCCTGGACATGGAGAAGAGAAGGTCCAGACAGAGCCTGGAGGACTCGGAAAGCCTGCGCGCCAAGGAGGTGCCCTCTCACTTGGCCTCATCTGGCCTCTAACACACCTCAGTGTCTGGCTTTGGTGTCCCCAGAGCACACACCTGGTGGGAGCTCCCTTTGTCACCTTGGGTCACTGAGGGGCTGTATTTTGCCAGCCTGAGCAGATGTCAGACCCAGAACCTCCTACTGGGGCTGGGAGGGGACCCCAGCCATGCCTCAGCCATAGTACAGGCTGCTGTTGAAGAGATGCCCAGCCCCGCCCATTCCGGGTACATGTGCTAGGGCAGGGTCTTGCTAGGCCACCCGAGGCAGCGCTTTCTCAGAATGAACAAGGTTCCCAAGAGACGCCTGCCTTCCAGGGTGGGGAGTCCATGGGGGAAAGGTAGGAGGGCCCTGCTCTTCATCCTGGCCCCACAATCCTTGCGCCTGAACAGGTGGAGCACATCACCCGCCACCTGGAGGAGAGCGAGAGGGCCATGCAGGAGCGGGTGCAGAGGTTGGAGGCTGTTCGGTTGGCCCTGGAGGAGGTGAGTGCCCACCAGGCGGGACTGAGCTCTGCCTTAGTCCTGGGCTGACCAAGGGAGGCAGCCCCTGATGTTCACAGCCTCAGGACCCCTGAGAGCCCTTCCTGGTCCCAGAGCCTCATAGGCCCCACTTTGGAGACTCACCCACCAGTGTGCCCAAGAAGCTACAGGGACGTAGGTGGCATTCGGGCTCCCTTGGCTGTAGGAACCCCACCCAGTGAGCCAGGTGGCAGGGCAGCTGCGTGACCCTCAGGAGGCTGGCAGAGAAGCGCCCCTCCAACTAGCGTTGGCAGGATGCACCAGAGAGAGAAGGGCCAGGGACAGAACAGGCTGGCAGGAGAACACCGTCTATGTGCAGGAGCTGAGCCGGGTGAAAGCAGCAGCACTCAGTGAGCGTGGCCAGGCCGAGGAGGAGCTGATCAAAGCCAAGAGCCAGGCCCGCCTGGGGGAGGTGAGCCCACAGATGCCTGCCACCCTCTCGGGGAGCCAGGCTGCCTGGCTTTGCTCCCCACATGCAGGCTCCAGAGCTGGGGCTTTGAGTGGAGAGGCGGGAGTGTGGTGTTGAGGTCAGGTCACACATCTGTCCCCCTGCACAATGCTGGGAGCCTTCAGCTTTGCATCCAGGCCTGCGATGGTGGCAGGGTTTGGCCCCTCCCTGCGGCCTGTGACTGCATGGAGCGACTGGAGGCGTGGCGTGACTGGAGAGGGAGGAGGGGAGCCCAGAGGGCATCTGCAGGAGGTACCTGCCAGGAGCAGGTTCGGAGCAAGACAAGTCGTAGTATCTTGAGCAGCCAGTCCGGCGGATGGGGGGGTCGTGCCCATGCAAACTTTTCTCAGGAAGTGAGCTCAGGCTGACACCTTGTGCTCCGTGGCGGCTCCTGCGCCCACAGCAACAGCGCCTGGCTCACCTGGAGGACAAGCTGCGGTTGCTAGTGCAGGCGCGGGATGAGGCGCAGGGCGCCTGCCTGCAGCAGAAGCAGGCAGTGGTGGAGGCCCAGACCCGGGCCAGCCAGCTGGGCCTGCAACTGGAAGGCCTGCGGCGGCGCCTGGAAGAGCTGCAGCAGGTAGCCGGGGCTCCGGTGCGGGCGGGGGCGGGGGGGGCCGGGGGTGCTAGCCCCCGACCCCTTGCCTCACTCCCCACCTTCGTGCCTGTCAGGACCTGAGCCACAAGGACCAGGAAAGGGTGGCCGAGGTGAGCAGGGTGCGCGTGGAGCTGCAGGAGCAGATCGGCCGGCTGCAGGCGGAGCTGGCGGCTCAGGAGGCGCTGAAGGAGAAGGCGGCGGCCCTCGAGCGCCAGCTGAAAGGTGAGCCAGATCCTCGCCCTCCCGGCGCCCACTGATGGGACGTGAGGCTAGCCAGAGAGCGTGGCTGGCCAGGTCTCCGTGCCGGGGCCCTGCCACGGTGCCCGCTCACAGCCCTCCTTGCCCTGCAGTGATGGCGAGCGACCACCGAGCGGCGCTGCTGGACAGGGAGAGCGAGAACGCGTCTCTCCGGGAGAAGCTGCGGCTCCGGGAGGCGGAGATCACCCGCATCCGGGACGAGGAGGCCCAGAGGGCGAGCTTCCTGCAGAACGCCGTCCTGGCTTACGTGCAGGGGTCCCCTGTGCGGACCCTGAGCCCCCCAAAGTGAGGCAGGCGGGGAGGACCCGGGCGCAGCAGGCGTGCATCAGGCAGCGCCGGACATGGACCGGGGGCCGTGTCCTGCCCGCGCCGCCCCTTCCTTTGAGACCCAGGCCGTCGGGTCCAACCCGGGGTTTCGGAGACTGGAGGTGGTGTGGCGGCCGCGGGGCGACCCTGGGAAGGGCTCCCTCCCCGTCCCTTCGTCCCGGTCGACGCCGCCTGGGAACGCACCGGGAAGGGGTCCCGCGGGTGCGTCTCCCCTTCGCCCTTTGCGATGTCACCGTGAACGCTGCGACCGCCTGCGCGCGGCGGGGTCTGGAAATACAGCGCGTTTGCACTTTGTGATACTTTCTGGCCCCGCCTCTCCCTCCAAACGCGCGGACTCTCTGCCCCCAGCCCCGCCGGGGTGCAGCCATTAGCCCTCCTCCCTGCTACCTGGAGGGACGGGAGAGCCGCGGAGGTGTCCGTCTGCGGGATCCGGGGCGGCTGCAGAACCTGGAGTTCCCGGCTGGCTCCCGGCGGCAGCGGGGCAGGTTCCCGAGAACGCGTAGCGCGCGCGGCCCGCCCCTCCGGGTCCAGGTCCCTGGGCTCTCTCCGGCCTGCGCGATGCCCCGAGGAACTGCAGGAGACCCCCAGGCGGGGGACGCACTGGAGGAGGGGCGTCCCGGCTCCCGCAGCCCTGCCCAGGTTCGGGCGGCCCCGCCCCCCAGCCGCGCGGCCGGGCGCCCTCCGCCCGCCCGCCCCCACCCCCCGCCCCCCGCCCCCCGCCGGCCGCGCTCGGCTGTCTCCGCGCCCGGCTTTCGGCGGCGCTCGGCTGTCTCCGGCCGCTCGCTCGGCGCTCGGGTCCGCGGCCGCTGCGGCGCTGGGCATTTCTCCGCAGCTCGGCTCGCGGCCGCGCCCGCCGCAGCCCGGCCCGCGCCCATGCAGGCCATCAAGTGCGTGGTGGTCGGCGACGGGTGAGTGCGCGGCCCGTAGGCCGCTCGGCTGGTCTGGGCGGGGGCGGCTCGGGGGCTCGGGGCGCAGCCCGGGCGGGGCGGGGATGGCGCCCGGGTCCCCGAGAGGCGGCCCCGCCGTACCCCGTCCGAGCCGCGTGCACCCCAGGGCGGAGGAGGGCGGGGTGGGGCGGTGCGGGGTCCGCGGGCCTCCAGCTCGGGCCCACCTGATGCTGCCGGCTCCCGCCCGGGCAGGCTGCGAGCGAGGCGGGGCCGCCGCCCTGTCCTCCCAGTGGGTGGGGCCAGGCCTCTCACCTGGGCTGAACCCTCTGCCGGCCCCACCCTCCCGTGCCGCCACTCCTCGGAGTCGGGCCCCCGCCGCTCTGCCTGGGGGTCCAGTGTGGGGCGCCCTGCGCCCCCATTCACCACCCCAGTCCCCGGAGCCCGGCCTGCCCTGGTCGTCCTCCAGCCCTAGGTCGCCGCGGATCTGGTGGGCTGGGACCCACGTCTTTACCTGAGACACCCCTAACTCATCTCTGGCTCCGGGGGAGGGGTGCTGTCCTTGCTGGGCAGTGGGTCCCAGGCCGGGCCCGGGAGCCACGTGGCTTGCCCTGTCTGCAGCGCCGTGGGGAAGACATGCTTGCTGATCAGCTACACGACCAACGCCTTCCCGGGAGAGTACATCCCCACCGTGTGAGTGTGGGGGGGCTTCCCTGGAGAGTACATGCCCTCCGTGTGGGTGGGGCATGGGGGTGACATGGGCAGGGCCTCCCCTGGGCTTCCAGGTCCGGTTCAGGTGGCCCTGCCTCTGAGCTTCCGGGCTGGGGCTGAGGTTCCAGCTAGAATTCCAGTTACATGCAGGTTTGTGAACCCCAAGACAGGCCACGGGGCTGGGGGTTTCTGGGACCCCTCCCAAGCCCTGACCCTGCCCTCACTGCTCTGCAGTTTTGACAACTACTCTGCCAACGTGATGGTGGATGGGAAGCCGGTCAACCTGGGGCTGTGGGACACGGCGGGGCAGGAGGATTACGATCGGCTGCGGCCGCTCTCCTACCCCCAAACTGTAGGTGACAAGAGGGCCAGCCCCAGGAGCTGGGTGGGTCCCTGAGGTCCGGATGGGGGAGGGAGCAGGGCCCCAGAGACCCCCTGACCACTCCACCAGCCCCCACCTTCTTCCCAAGGACGTCTTTCTAATCTGCTTCTCCCTGGTGAGCCCGGCCTCCTTCGAGAACGTTCGTGCCAAGGTAGGGCAAGGCTAGGGGCCATGGTGGGGAGAGGGCTTGCCCCAGAACCTGCCCCAACAGTTGTCCTTTAGAAGCAATTGAGATATGGTTCTTCCTGGGGTAGGCACATGGGGTGGGGTCTGAAGATGACCGTGGGGGCTGATGGGGTGGCATAGCGGTGGTGGATACAGCTCTCAGAACGGAGTCTGAGAGCTGGGGATGGGCCTTGACTGGGAGGTCCTGGGGGTCTCCAGGTTCCCTGGCTGTTTGTTTTTGGTATCTCCCCACCAAATCCACCAGACCCCTGGTCACCCCTTGAAGGAAGAATAGCCAAGTGTCACTCTGGAGCAGTGGGGAAAAGGGCCTGAGAGCCACGGCCTGCTCAGGTGGGGCTAGGGTAGCAGACCCCAAGTGTAAGGATCAGAGTGGTCTGTCCCTGCAGTGGTACCCAGAGGTGCGGCACCACTGCCCCCACACACCCATCCTCCTGGTGGGCACCAAGCTGGACCTCCGCGATGACAAGGACACCATTGAGCGACTTCGGGACAAGAAGCTGGCACCCATTACATACCCACAGGGCCTGGCCATGGCCCGGGAGATCGGTGGGTAGGCGCTGGCGGCCTGCAGGGGAGGGGCGGGGAGGCTCGAGGAGGAACCCCATACCCCACCCTCACTGTCTTTCCTCCTCACCACTGTCAGGCTCCGTGAAGTACCTAGAGTGCTCAGCCCTGACCCAGCGGGGCCTGAAGACAGTGTTCGATGAGGCGATTCGGGCAGTGCTCTGCCCGCCCCCGGTGAAGAAGCCAGGGAAGAAGTGCACTGTCTTCTAGAGCCTCAGGGCTGGCGGGGGAGCAGCCCGAGATGTGTCTGATGTTGTGTTGAGACGTGTGGTGTCCCTCAGTTGGCGGTGGGGAGCGGTGGGGGTGGGCAGGGGGAAGCATGGGGATGAGGCTGGGCGGCAGGGTCTTGTTCTCTCTGCCGCCTCTTTCTGGGGTGTGGCCCCAGCCTTCCCTGGCCCCCGCCAGAGGCCAGGAGGGAGCATGGTCTCCCTCAGGGCTGAAGGGGCAGGTGCAGGGAGGGTGGGGGGAAGTTCTGTCCATTGCGCCCCTCGGCGGGGTGGCCCCTTCTTATTTTATACAATAAACATTCTCTACCTACACCTCCTGCCTCTCACTACCTGCCCTTCTGCCCCAGGCGGGGTTTGCTCCTAACTGCTCCCCAGTGACCGTGCAGAGTGTGTCGGTCACACCCCAGCTGCACCTCGGAGCCGATCCCTGATGGGCACTAAGCTTCCTCCCCAGGACCCAGGGGCAAGAGGGACTTGCTGAGCTCCTCAGCCCCCAAAGCAGCCGACCCAGATCAAAGCAATAGCAAGTGCCTTGAGCCCTTGGGATGATCGCATGCCTCTGTAGAGGCTCCCTCATGCTGATTTGCGGCCTCTGAGAGGGCACATTTCCGGGAGGGGTGGCCCGGTTGTCAGGCAGCTCTGGTTGTGCTGACCAGGACAGTCTGAGAGGTCAGGCCTCTCGGAGCCTCATGGGAGCCGAGGCAGCCTCCCCCCATCCCTCAGCTCCTCTGGCTGGCACTGGGAGGAAGGGCACCCGGGCAGAGGCCCAGGGTGGACAAAGGCACGGGGTCAGTGTGTGGCATGGAGAGTGAAGAGACCAGCGATCCAGGATGGTCTGAAGCCAGAAACGGGGGGGCCCCGAGCCACGTTCTGGAGTCGGAATCACTCAGCCTCAGAGGGTGCCCTGAGGGCCGGTCAGCTTCACCTGGTGCTGCGTGGGACAGCTCCTTCTGGCTCAGTTAAGCAACTGCTAAATTCTCAAGAACTTTGCTAGCCAGTTGTTAAAACAACCATCATTTACAATTATAGAAGTTTACAATTTGTTTTATTAAAAGCAAAATCAACAAACATCACTTCCTAGTTATTTCTGCACACATTACTGTTTTCTCTGCCCCTGGGTTATGCGTATCTGTGATACCTATGGACACAGACACCACATAACAGGGTGCTGAGGGCATCTCTTCCACCTCCACGTTCAATGACATCTGGTAGCTTGAAATCAGCTGTGCTGGGAGTATTTACACCACAGGAATTGGCAAACTCCTTACATTGGAGCTTGATTTATGGTTAAATGTCTAGACTTAAAATGATGGAGAAAATGCAGACTAGATTTCAGGATGCTGTGTCTGTATTCATTACATTGTGAACAGCACCACAAGTTGAGGAAATGCTCTTCTGGTATTCGAAAACCATTATCTGATTCAACAAACTGGCTCAGGTCATTGACAAAATGGAGAAGCTTAAAGTCCTCCTTGTTGCCCTTCCGTTTTACTCATTAGCCTGAAGGAATAGTAGCCAACCGCACACTCACAGAGCAGGTGACAAACACTTACATGCACACAGTCTCACCCCAGGGTTCTGGACAGGTCCAAAGGCCATCCGTGCTGAAATTCACTGCCTTCCTTAGGAGCCAGCCTTTCACCACCTCCTACCTCCCTCCCAGTCCCAGACAGTGAGCTGGCCAGGCCTGAACGCCTCAGCTGTGGGAGCCAGGCTCCCCTTTTGGTTGGAATGTGGCTCTCATGGGTCTCTGCCAGCATTCCCACACCCTGCCCTGAGCCTCAGCTACCTGCTGGCAACCTAGGAAAAGCACATAGCCTGGGCAGAGGAATCAGGTTTATTGGAGGGATTGGGGGTAGGATGGGCATGGCATGGGCTGAGTTGTGTATGGAGGGGGCTCAGGTGGCCCAAAAACCCCCATCCACCGGCACAGTGGAACCAGTGGTCATACCGCTTCGGTCACTCAGCAGAAAGAGGATGGCGTCCACCACGTGCTCTACCTCTGTGGGCAGGGCAGGGGTCAGGGGCATAGATGAAGGAGGCTGCTACTCATCTTTCCCTCCCACCCCTGCCCGGATCGGGCACAGGGGCTGCTGGTGCCACGCTGGCTGGGCTCCCACCCGACTCACCAGCAAACTTGCCAAGTGGGATTCTGTCGAGCATAGTCTTGGCCTTGTGGGGGTCGCGCCAGTTGGCCTGACCCATGGGCGTCATCACCACTGTGGGGTTTATTGCATTCACTCGGATCTACACCGGGACAGCTGGGGTCAGCAGGCTGAGTGGGGTGCCCTAGGTTGGGGGAGGCACCCCAGTGCTGCTCACCTTGTGGGACCCGAGCTCTAGGGCCATCACCTTGGTCAGCATGTCCAGGGCACCCTTGGTGGAACCTGTGAAGGAGAACCCAAGCTGGCTATGGCTGGGGCTGGGGCTGGTGATGAGGGTGAGGCTGGGGCTGGGGCGGGACCGAGGGCACAGCTGGGGGCACTCACAGTAGACGCTGTGGTTAGTTATTGCCCTCTGGGAGGCCTGGCTGGAGATATTCACGATGGCCCCTGGGGCTCCCCGGGCTATTAAGCCCTTGGCCACGATCTGGAATTGCAGCGAGAGGGTGAGGCAGAGCCGGCAGCACTCACCAGAGTTCCCGTCCAGCCTGGAGGGCAGCTCACCTGCGACACCTGGATGACTGCCCGCAGGTTCACCTCAAAGGATCTAGAGGCCAAGGGACAGGGCCTGGTCAGAGGCTGGCGCTGCTGCCTCCAGGACTGCCCGGCTCTAGGGTTCCTCCACCCCCACAGGCTCACCTGTCAAAGGCCTCCTTGGTGACCTCCAGGAAGGGCTGCAGCAGGGCCACAGCTGCGTTGTTCACCAGCAGGTCCACGGGGCCCACGCTGCCCAGGGCCTGCTCAGTAGCCTCCCAGTCACTCAGGTCCACACAGACAGGCTCTATCCCAGGGCACTGTGTGTATCAGCGGGCAGTTACCAGAGAGTCTGTGCCCAGCACGCCGCACAGCTGGAGACTGGGGCTGGTGCCCTTTCATCCAGACAAGGAAAGGAGTTTGGAGTTCCGGAGTGGTCAGGACTCTGGGCCAGCAGCCAGGCGCTGCCTCCAGCTGGGTCACTTCCTCCCTGAGCCCGAGCGCCTCCTGCCCCGAGCCTGCTCTGTAGCCATTTCGGCCTCTTTCCGAGCCCGAGGGCCCTGGCGGCTCTGCAGGCCACCCGGCCGCCCACGCAGGCCACGCGGCCTGGGAGTGGGTGCGAGGGCGCCCGGGCCGCGGTGAGAAGCGCAGCGCCCGCGAGGGGAGGCCGAGCCGCGCACAGGGGTTACCGACCCCGCCCGCTGGCGCCCCCTCCCCGCTCGCCACCTCGGCACACAGCGGCGCGTACCTCGCGGACAAGGCTGTCCAGGTCGGCCTGGGTCCGGCTCACAGCCACCACCCGCGCGCCCGCCGCGTGCAGCGCCTGGACCGTGCCGCGCCCGATGCCTGCTGGAGTACAGCTCAGTGAGGGCGCTCCCCGCCCGCCTTTACCCGCCGTCCCCCCTTTGCCCGCTGCCCACCTTTGCCCGCCCCGGTGACCAGCACCCGGCGACCCGTGAGCCCCAGCTCCATGTCCGCGCCGTCTCCGCCCTCCGTGCTGGGGTCGCGGGACTTGAAACTCTGGCCACAGAGGGCGGGGCGCGGCGGGGCCAATGGCAGGGCGGCCTCCCGAGATGGGGTGGGGACATTCAAATAGCTGCTCCCCGCTGCAGTGATTCGCCGAAAGGAGTGGGCGCGCTGGGGCGGGGCAGGGTCTCCGCTGTCCCTGGGGCGGGTCTTTTGAACTGCCTGGTGTCACCCATCCACCGTGCTTGAAATCGGTTTAGTGGACTCTGGCTAGCTATTTTCTCTGCCAAGATTATTACAAAAAGCCGCTGGCGGTTAATATCGGAAAGAACGTATGGCTAAATTCTGGAAACACACGTGAAATGCAGAACTCAGGGCCAACATTTCTTGTTTTGTTTATGAAAACTTAGTCATGTCCTAAAATGTGTCACCTGTGCCCGTCATCCCCCAGGCTTGGCAGAAGGACACGGAGGCTCACTGGTAATGCCAAGGGAAAGAATTTGGACAACCCAGTGTGTCTGGAGAAGACACCAATGTCAGTAGATCTCCGCTTTCATCTGAAAGGGACTTGAATCGCAGGTCACCTTGGACAGCCTGCATGCGGCCACGGGCGCCTTTTAGAAGTTGAATAGGATAGGAAGAGATAAGATTGGGGTCAAAGAAGTACACGGTGGCCCAGCAAAGACCAGCATTGCTTCCCGAGGCTTTGGGATCAGTTAAAGATGTGTGTGTACCGCTCACACCGGGCCTCCGTGTAAAACCTACTTTGTTCCGTGTTTCATCGTAGGAAAGTCTAGAACCACTGTCCTGAGGACTTTCTGTGGCCAGAAGTATGGGATTGGTGACTGTAGCTGTGGATCCAAGCCTCAGACTTTGGATCATTTAGAGCTTGGGGCCCAGGGGCATGGACAGGCTGGAGTCAAGGGTGGCTAGGTACAGCAGGAAGCAAGGTCCTGGTTTGTTCTGGGGGACAGCCAAGTACATTGTCCCTATCAGACCTGGCCCTGCAGTCAGTCCACCACCCCTGGCCACCCTGTCAACTCTGCTTTCTGCCCGTATCCTTGGAGCCCACTCTCTGCCTGCCAGCAGCCAAGGGAGGAACAGCCCTCAACCTGTCCTTCCCAGAAGGCCCATCTGCTTAGACCCTCTCCAGTGGCCTGCATGTGCTCCCAGGAGAGTGGACCAGGCCTCACTGGTCCTGTGATCTGTGGCTCAAGCCTTGCTCCCTGGGCGTCCTGCTGGCTGGTCAGAAGCACCTTCAGCACCTCCCACCCCCACCCTGTGCCCTGTGCCTTCCCACCCACTGCTTGACGGGCCAGATCCCAACCTTAGTCCTCTTCCCCCTTACCCATGGTTGGACCTTATACCCCCGTCCACCTCAGGCCTATAGCTCCCCAGATGTAGGACTGTACAGCCCCATCGGGTCGTAGGGTGTCCCTTGCTGTGCTGAAGTGCAGGATCCAAGAAATGAAGAGACAGGACACTGAAGAACTGGTGAAGAGCATCTGGACTCGGGGGGGCCACGCCACCTGTGAGCAGAGATCGGTGAGAACCCCAAATGCCCAGAAGCATCTGTATTTATTAGGTACAAGCAGGGGGCAGGGTCGTGAGTGAGGTCATCATCTATAGGCTTAGTGATAGGGCATACATAATCACGTGAGTCACAAGCGAGGGGGCCACCCCATTATGTCACCTGGGCAGAGAGGTGGGCCGTGCGCAGCAGGGGGCCATGCTGTGCACAGTAATAGAGGGTTGTGTACAGAAAAGGGGTCCACCCCCCTTAGGTCACCGAGGCAAGGAGGTGGGCTGTGTGCAACAGGTTTCGTGTGCAACACTTCTTATTTGGGGGCTGGAGACTTCAAAGGATTTCTAATAGAAGGATACTGTAAGCCAGTGCAGTGGGAGCTGACAGACGTGTGCTCTTCTCTTAAGATATTTATGAGGGGATGATTTGAGCTAGCACCGAAGTGAGAAAAGACTGACAGGGTTTACAGCTGCCTGACTGGTCACACCAGAGGGGTTCTTCTCCCTTGGTGACTTCCAGGATCTCAGGCCTGAGGCTGACTTTCCACAGGAAGTGGATGCAAGGTACTACAACTCCTTTATCAGGAGGAGAGACTCTTGCTCTAAGCCTGCCATACAGCGTATGCCCTTTCAGGCAGGGACGCCACCGCCTGGGTCTTTGGTTCTTGTCCTGGTCTGGCTGTTTTCCCACGTGCTGCTTCTGTTCTGTGACTGCTCTAGGCATTCCTTCTACTGCAAACTACTATATGGTTATATGGAAGAGTCTATAAATCAGCACTAAATATGTCAGTACAGCTCTGACTACAATACCTATATGATTATATAGAAAGATTATATGGGACTAAGTGTGAGTATATATATAAGCTAGATATAGTAAGGAGTGAGTTATGCGTCAGGCAGTAACTGCACCTGGGGTCTGCACAGTTCTCCTTCCTCGGTGCCCCTGGGGGGTGTTACCCACACCCAGATGCAAAAGCAGGGCCTGGCCTAGGCAAGCACAGCTGGAAACTCCAGGGCCTGCAGGACCCTCTGGCCAGGCCTGGGCTGCAGGGCTGTCGAGCCTGGATTCAGTCCAGGAGCTCTCTTTGAGCGGAACTGGGAGCTTGGCCCTTGGCTTGGCAGCCTCTTGCCGGTGGCCTGGGGTGAGAGGTGCACCCAGAGGTGGAGGTGGATTCTCAGGGGGAGAATAAACTAGATTTGCTGCAATACGACCCCACCTGTGTTACTCCAGCGGAACTCTTCGCCCTACCGTCCCTACGGAGGGCCTTGGGTCCAGGGCGTGCCCCTCATCTTTCCGGACAGGCAGAGGTCACAGCCGGGGAGCTGGGCTGGAGGACAGGGCCCGAATCTCCCGGGAGAGGTGTGCAGGCTGCCTTCTGTCCTCTGCCCACGGCTGGCTGGGTGTGGAGAGCAGGGGCATGTACAGCAGGACTCTCCTTACAGAAGAGTCGCTGCCCTTTGGTCCTCAGTAGGAGTCGACGGTGGAGTGGCTGGCTTCAGGGTCTGCGCGCTCAGTCGCCTCACGTGGGGTGAAAGGTGTGCCCACGGTCCCCGTCTCTCTTGTCCTCAGCCTCCCGGCGGCCAGCCCAGAATCCTGGTCTGCGCTGGTCTGGGGAGAAGGGCTTCCATTTATTTATTAAAGCAGAGGGGGAGGCAGAGGCGGCGTCTCACCGTAGCCCGGATGTGGACGCGGAGGAGCGTGCTGGGGCGGTGGGTCTGACACCGGCCTAGGCGAGTGGGGCAGGTATAGAGGCGGGGCCGCTGCTGGAGTGGGCGGGGCCTGGGAGGGGCGTGGCGGAGATGAAAATGGGGCGTGGCGGGAGCAGGCCTTGGGGCGGAGTAGAGTCAGAGGTGATTAGGGGCGTGGCGGGCGCGCCGCGAGAGTACTGAGCGGGGTGGTGGGAGGAGGGCCTGGCACTGGCTGGGTGCGGGGCCGAGGGCTGGACAGGAGCGTAACCGAGGCGCGTCCGGAGCCTGGGCGCAGGCGGGGGGTGTTAGTGGGCGTGGCGAGTCTGAGGGGGGCAGTGAGAGTGCGGATTGTGGGCACGCGCAGGGCGTGGCTGGGGCGAGTCAGGAGGAGGTGGGGCCGGGGTGGGACCTGGAATGATCAAAGGCGAAGTCGGGGCGGGGCGGAGCCTGAGCGGGGGCGGGGCCCTTATGGAGCAGGTGAACGAACGTGGTTGGGAGGGGCGGGGTCAGGAGAGGCGGGGCGGGACTGAGGCGGGAGCTAGAGCGGTAGCGGGGTCGGGGCGGGGTCGTGAACGTGGCGGGGGCGGGACCGGGACCTGGGCGTGGCGGCTTTCAGCGTGGGGCGGGGCCGCGGCAGGGTTCGCGGCTCTAGACGGCTGGGTAGCTGGCGTTCGGGAGGGTGTCCGAGTCGCTGGGGAGGCGCTGCGGTCCCTGAGCAAGAACAAGATGCTGGGGAGCACCTCCTCCACCTCTGCGGGGGCGACGGCGCGTCAGGGTAGCTGGGCTGGGCTCCCCAGGTCGCCCCGCTGACGCCCTGACCTGCAGTCTTCCTCAGTGGATGGCGGCCCCTCTCCTTCCAGCAGAGCTGGGATCAGACAAGACTTTCTGGCCGCTGCCTGTCAGCACCACCATGGAGCTTACAGAGTTCCCCCGGATCTGGGGCCGGGGCCAGAGGTGGTGGCCTCAGCCTGTGCACCAGTCCCCGGTCCACGCAGTCCCTGGGTGCCCCCAGCCTGAGCTTACTTCCTGTGTTGGGGTAATTCTCGGACCCTCTGGCTAGAGCCTTGTGTGGTCCCCGTCCTTCTCATTCTCACCACTAGCCCCCAGCCCTGCCCTGAAGCACCCGCTTTGCACCCCCAAGGCCTGGTCCCCAGCCCCGCCCCCACGACCACCTTGTGTGGCCCCAGCTTCATGGCCGTGGCTTTTGTCAGCATGGGCACTGCACCCTCGGTGGAGTCTGTTGGGGGCAACACTGAGGACCTTTAGGGACTGAGCCCTCCTTCCAGGAAGACCCATCTGCAGAGCGCGGGGCGGTGGGGGTGGCTGCTTCGTGGAATCGGTGTGCAGGTTGGGCAGAGGGACTCACCGTAGGTCACGGGATTGGGAAGGCAACATGGGCCAGATGCTGACGATGTTGCTGGGTGCTCAGTGATCCGTCAGGCCCCAGGCTGTGGTCTGAAAGCAGAGCGGGGAAGCTGACTCCACCCCAACCCACCCCCACCCAGCCTGCTCAGTGATGAGCCTCCCTCTCCCACTGGTTCACCGGGGACACCTGGGGTGCACAACACAGATTCATACTGAAGGACCTGGCAGGAGACAGGGACCGTAGCCACCTCCACCAGCCCATCTTCAGCAGCTCCCCTGCCCAACCCCGTCCCTGCTTCTCACCTGTCACAGGCCTCCTTGGTGACGTCCGGGAAGGGCTGCAGCAGGGCCACATCGCCACTGTTCACCAGCAGGTCCACGGGGCCCACACCACCCAGCACCTGCTTGGTGACCTCCCAGTGGCCCAGGTCCACGCACACGGGATCTAACTCATGGCACTGTGGGACGCTGGGCAGTGGCCTGGGGGGTGGTCCGGCAAGGAAGCATCCCTGGGGTCGGGGCAGATCCAGGCCACACCCAGCTGCATGCTTCATCTCTTGGGGAGGCTGACCAGGTCAGCGCTGCTGCAGTTCACAGCCCACGATTTGGCTCCCAAGGTATGCAAGGCCTTTGCAGGGTTCTGCCTGTTCCCTGGGAGGCTCAGGGGACTTGGTGGGTAAATGGCCCCGTATGTCTGGTGGGAGTAGGAGCTGCCGCCCCTGCTGCCCAGAAATGAGCAGTGAGAGGGCGGAGGCCCAACAGTGGGCAGGGCCCGGGTCTGAGACCCAGCTGACCAGCAGGAGGATGGGGGAGGCCCCAAGGGCAGCCCCTCCCACTGGGCCACAGGGAGGAGACCTGGCTGTATACCCGCCTGTGCAGCCTGGATCTGGGGGTTGCCCTGGGGAGAAGACAAGCTCACTCCTCTCTTGGGGGTCTTGTGTTGACCAGGGAGGGGCTTGCTGGTTCAGCTGCTGGGGGAGGCCTGACAGGCCAGTAGGACTCAGGCCCTGCCCGGGGCCTCTGGGAGTCTTGCAGCCTGGCCACCTTGCTCTCCCAGCTGGCCCCTCCTGCACCTCCACCTGTCCTGCTCACACCCACCTCTCCCCGCCCCAGTCACTAGGATCCACAGGCCATGGAACTTCAGCTGCATGGTGCTGCCTCCCAGCCTGGGCCTGCAGTGAAGAGAGGGCGGGCAGGTTTATGGGTCTGGGCTAGCAGGCGGGGCCAGGTGACAGGAGTGGGGGGGGGGCCACCAGGAAGTGAGCAGGGCAGAACCACTCCCCTCAAGAGTAGCCCTTCTCACCTTCTCACCCACTCCCCAGGCCTGCCAGCCAGAAGCTCCTTCCTGGGTTCTGGAAAAGAAAGAAAAATTGGATTGCATGTGTGCGTGTGTGCATGCAGGTGGTTTGGCTGCAGAGAGCAGTGCGGTTGGGGGAGGGGACAGGGCAGTAGAATGTTGGTGTCTTTCTTTCTTTTTCTTTTTCTTTTTTTCTGTCTGAACAGAAATATTACCCTGTAACAGCTTCTACTGGAAGAGGAAGCCTGGCTGCCCCATCAGCTGGGGGAAGGGCAGTGGACGGCATGGGTATCCAGTTGCCTGTGCCCCAAGCTGCCAGCTCTCTGGTGAACCCCAGTGCCCTGCATCAGGCTCTGCTGCCCTGGAGTGGGACAGGGCACTGCCCAGCAAGCAGCAGTGTGTGTCCTTTCCTGAGCTGCTGGGGCAGATGGCCTGGAGGGCACACCCTGCTTGTGGCTCAACCCTGCCAGCCTTACTCCAAACCCCATCACAGCCCCTATCTGGGGGCTGAGGCAGCCTCCAGAGTCTTCCTCACCTGGCTCCTCCTAGGCGCCCCTCACCTGTCCCTAGTCAGTCACACTGAGGTTTAACTCTTACAAAACGAAGCCTGGCCAGGGGTGGGTGGGGGCTATTCTTCCCTGGAAGTCCTCCCCTGGCGCCCTCTATCTCCTCCATGGGGAACTCTCCATCTCCGTGACCTTTCAAGGGGTGGGGGGCCATTTGGCAAAAACAGATCAGACAACACATGCCCCCTTCCTCAGATGTGCCACTGATTCTGATACTGTGGGTAACCCCCCCATATAAGCACTGAGGAAGGAGAGCTAAGCAGAATCCTGGCACAATTAAGACGTGGAGAATATCTCAGTTTATAGTGTTACTACTCAGTTATTTCCATATATATATATAAAACTATATCTTAGTTTATAATCGGAGGAATGCCTAAAGTAGATACAGCACAGAGCATGAATTAAGGAATAAGCAGCTTATAATTGGAGGAATGCCTAGAGCAGACACAGTGCAGAGCGTGATTTAAGGGACGAACAGTTATACCAGGACAAGAATTCATGGCCCAGGTGGCAGCGTTCAGTATCGTAAAGATACCCGCTGTACGGAGGCGTGGGGCGAGAGCCACTCCTCCTGATGAAGAAGTTGTAGGACATTGCTCCAGTTCTTGTGGAAGGCTGACCTCAGAACGGCAATCGCAACTTGGGGACTGTGAACTTTATCAGCTCTTGTTACTGTGCTGCTCGAAAAGCATTCCCCTATAGAACTCACTGGAAGCTGCCAGCAGGTGGCAGTAGACCCTGACAGCTCTGTCACTGCTGTGTGACTTAAAGCATCCTCCTATAAATCTTCTTAGTAGCTTGCCCATAGATAGAGGTATTGCACACTACACCCTCTTCACTGCGCACGGCCCACCTTCAAGCCTCGGTGGCCTAATGGGGGTGGACCCCTTACTGCACACGGCCCTTGCCTCGATGACCTAATGAGAATGGACCCTTTGCTGCACACTGTCCACCTCCTAGCCTGGGTGACCTAATGGGGGTGGACCCCTTGTTTTATTGCTCACGACCCTATCACTATCCCTAAAGATGACTTCACTCACTGCCCTGCCCCCTAACCTATACACAATAAATACTCACACTTCTGGACATTCGGGGCCTCACCTGACTCCGCTTATAGGTGGCGTGGCCCCGCGAGCCCAGCTCTGTTTTCCTTGTATTTCTGTGTCCTGTCTCTTTATTTCTTGGATCCTGCGCCTCAGCACAGCATAAGGGACACCCCACGACCCTGTGGGCCATCAGCCCTACAGATACCAATTCACTTCTGGGGCTGAGTCTGAGGGTGTGTCTCAAGCACATCCCTGCTTGTGAGATGAATACTGCTGTCCAGGAGTTCGGGGCAAATCATATGACACCTCCACCTGGCAGGAGACACTGAGGGCCCTCCCAGGACAGTTTGTCCTATTGAGGTCCTTGGGAGGGCACAGTTCTTGACCTTGTGATGGGTTGGTGGGTAACAAGCAGGAAATCCTTGCCTGGGCAGGGTCGCAGGCTACACACCCAAGCTGGGCTTTGCCCCCAACACTTGTCAGAAATGTGTTTTTGTTTTGTTTGAGACAGGGCCTTGCTCTGTCACCCATGCTGGAGTGCAGTGGTGCCATCTTAGGAACCTCTGCCTCCCGGATTCAAGCGATCCTTCCGCCTCAACTGTCCGAGTAGCTGGGACTCCAGATGCATGCCGCCATGCCCAGCTAATTTTTAAAATTTTTTGTAGAGATGGGATCGTTTGGTTGCCCAGGTTTTCAACTCCTGGCTCAAATGAACCTCTAGACTCAGCCTCTCTAAGTGCTGGGACTCCAGGGGTGGCCCCACGCCCGGCCAGGGATTCTTCCAGCTGTTTGTTTCTGTTCCAGTTATTTGCTCTGAGACTGAGGGCAACCACCCTGGGCTCGCTGTGAGATGCTCGTGTGCTGAAAATCCACAGCTCGCCTGACCCCGAGGCCCCTGCTCAGGCTGCTGGAGCACAGAGTGGGTGTGAATTTCCAGGATGTAGTCTCCATTCACAGCTGGGGTCCACTACTCCTCACCACGCTGCTGATTCCCTTCCCCCAGGAACAATCACCCTGCAGGTGGCTGCAGGTGCCTTTGGAAGGATGGAGATAGAATTACCATGGGAGGTTCTGGCTGTGGAATAAGATCCTTTCTTGATTCAAGGGGCTCTGGATCTGGAGCCCAGGGATTAAGAGCCTTACCTCAATGACATCTGCAAAGTCCCCTTTCCTAAACAAGGGCATGGTTGCAGAGTCCTGCGATTCTAGGGAGCTGTGGCACCCGAGAGTCGTTGTGAGGTCGCCTGAATTTGTAACCAGCTGGTGTGTAAGGAGAGTGGCCTTGGGGACCCCAAAGCTTGCAGCGGCTCCCTGCACCCTCAGACCGTGTGGTTGGCTGGACTCCTTTGCAACGAGCCAAGCTCACACTTGATAACAACCCCCCACCACCTCAGCCCCAAACATAACAAGGTTTATTTTTCACTCATGCTGCAGGCCCAGAGCTGGCCACTCAGCAACTGGGGCTGAGGGAGCCTCCACCATCTTGTAGCTGTGCTATCTGACTGGCATGATTAGGGTACACATCCTCGCTGCACCTCGGAGCCGATTCCTGACGGCAGCACTAAGCTTCCTCCCCCGGACCCATGGGCAAGAGGGGCTTACTAAGCTGCTCTTGCTAACTGCAAACACCGCCCCCGAGTTGATTCCCCGGCCTCAGCCTCTCGAGTAGCTGGGACAACAGGTGTGTGCCACTACGCTTGGCTAATTTTTGTATTTTTGGTAGAGACGGGGTTTCACCAGGTTGGCCAGACTGGTCTCAAACTCCTAACCTTAGGTGATTCACCCACCTCAGCCTCCCAACAGTGCCCCGAAACTTGTCAGGAATGTGTTTTTGTTTGCTTTTTTTTGTTTGTTTGTTTTTCTTTTGGGACAGGGCCATGCTCTGTTGTCCAGGCTGGAGTGTAGTGGTGCAATCTCAGCTCACTGCAGCCTCCACCTCCCTGGCTCAAGCAATCCTCCTGCCTCGACCTCTAGAGTGGCTGGGACTACAGGTTCATGCCACCACACCCAGCTAATTTGTGTGTGTGTGTGTGTGTGTGTGTGTGTGTGTGTGTGTGTGTGTATTTATTTATTTATTTTTTAAGATGGGGTTTCACCATGATGGCCAGGCTGGTCTTGAACTCCTGACCTCAGGTGATCCACCTACTTCGGCCTCCCAAAGTGCTAGGATTACAGGTGTGAGCCACCGTGCCCGGCCATATATATATATATATATATTTTTTTTTTTAATTTTTAATTTTAATTTTTGAGACAGTCTCGCTCTGTCACCAGGCTGGAGTGCAGTGGCACAATCTTAGCTTATTGCAAGCACTGCCTCCCAGGTTTAAGAGATTCTCCTGCCTCAGTCTCCTGAGTAGCTGGGACTACAGGCACGTGCCACCACGCCCAGATACTTTGTGTTTTTAGTGGAGAAGGAGTTTCACCACGTTGGCCAGGCTTGTCTTGAACGCCTAACCTCAAGTGATCCACTCACCTCAGCCTCCAACGTGCTGGGATTACAGGCATGAGCCACCCCACTTTGCCTGGACTCACAAAACAAATAAGGGTGCATCCCTGCCCAGATTCTCAGCTGCCACTTGGTAATGCTCTTCATCACAAAGCCACCCAGCCTGGGGTCCCCGGCTGCCTTTGGGCCTTCCCCATCTGCAGCCTCCCTCACCCTGAGTGCCCCACATCTGCTTTTGCCCTTTATGACTTGGAGACTTCTTTACTTCAGGAATCCAATAGGTGCACAGTTACAGAGTCTGGGGTGGGGGGCCCTTCTGAGTACTGAGATTACAAACCCAAGGCTCAGGCTTCCAAAGTTATGTCACAGTTTGGGTGGCCAGGGCAGTCCTTCTCTGATATCGTTCTCAGAAGACCCAGTCTCTGGGTTCTAGATTGTGAAGGGTCTGGTTGTCCTCAGTGGACCATGAAAAACTGTCTTTACCTTGGCGTAAGGCATGAAAGCCTTGTAGTGTTTAGCCATCTCCGGGTTGGGGAGCAGGAGAGTCCTGAAATTTTGTTTTCAAGGGCACAGGCCTTCCCGTGACTGCTTCCTGAAGGGCACTTGGATTTCCCTCAGAAGAGGATCTGGTGGTCATCAGTTGCAAGACCTTCGACCATGGCAATCCAGTCAATCCAGTCAGCTTCACCTGATGCTATTATACCTGTAAGATCTTATTTAACTGTTTTACAACTTAGACCTGGACAACCTGGGCACTTTCTTTTGAGAAGGAGTCTTGCTCTTCTCCCAGGCTGGAGTACAGTGGTGTGATCTTGGCTCACTGCAACCTCCACCACCCGGATTCAAGCAATTCTTCTGCCTCGGCCTCCTGACTAGCTGGGATGACAGGTACCTGCCATCATACCTGGCTAAATTTTGTATTTTTAGTAGAGACGAGATTTCGCCATGTTGGCCAGGCTGGTCTCAAACTCCTGACCTTAAGTTATTTGCCTGCATCGGCCTCCCAAAGTGCTAGGATTACAAGTGTGAGCCACCACGCCCAGCCTGGCCCTAAACACTTTCAAAGATGATAGGCCAGTTATTTTGTAGAAAATTCCTCAATATAGATTTGCCCAGCATTTCCTGATAGATTCCGGCTGTGCTTCTTCACCAGGAACATCATGAAGTGACATGGTGTTCTCACTGTGCCCATCACTGGGTGCACAGTTGCTTTTTGTTTTGGGGGGATTTTTTTGAGACAGGGTCTGTCACCCCGGCGGGAGGGCAGGCTTACTATAGCCCAACCTCCCAGGGGCACAAGTAATCCTCCCACCTCAGCCTGCCGAGTAGCTGGGACTACAGGTGCATGCCACCATGCCCAGATAATTTTTTATGTTTTTGTAGACATGGGGATCTTTCTGTGTTGCCAAGGCTGGTCTCAAACTCTGGGCTCAAATGATTCTTCCCCTTCGGCCTCCCAAAGCCCTGGGATTCCAGGCATGAGCCACCATCAGCCTCCCAAAGCGCTGGGATTCCAGGTACAAGCCACCACATGCATCCAGGTGCATAGTTTTTGTCTCCACTCATGAAGTTGCTTTGATCACAGGGTGGAGAGTGCATCCCTGGGGGTGGAGCCTTGACCACTCCTCACTGGACTGACTTCCGGGTATGAAAATAATGTGGCTGCTGCTGCCTCACTCCTGGCCTCCAAATCACATGCAAATGTGTCTCCAGGCCCACATGACCAGCAAAACAGGGAACTGGGAGCTGGGACTCTGCCCGTGTGATGCGTGTTGACCCGGTGCAGCCCACTGCAGCCCACCCTCCTCAAGCTGGTCCCCATGATGCACCTCTTTGTATTGTATATATTTTTAATTTTCTGTGTTTTGATGTCTTTAAAAAAAAAAAAACAAAAAAAACCTTTCTGGCTCCTGAGGCAAGCCAGGACTCAGGGCTAGCAAAGGACTATGCACTGCTCTGCCTTCATCACCCCAGACCAGGGTTGAGTATGCAAAAAAGGTTAAGGTAAAGACACCACTCACAGGTGGGCACGACAGTGTAGAAAACCAATTAGGGGCCGGGTGCAGTGGCTCACACCTGTAATCCCAGCACTTTGGGAGGCCAAAGCAGGCGGATCACTTGAGCTCAGGTGTTTGAGACCAGCCTAACCGGCAAGGTGAAACCCCATTTCTACAAAAATAGCCAGATGACCTGGGTGCCTGTAATCCAGCTACTCGGGAGGCTGAGGCAGAATAATTGCTTGAACCCGGGAGGAGGAGGTTGCAGTGAGCTGAGATTACGCCACTGCACTCCAGCCTGGGCGACAGAGCAAGACTCCGTCTCAAACAAAAAAAAAATATACTTTCCTTAAAAAATCAGTAGCTTTTTTAATGAACGAAAAAGAAAAAAAAAGAAAACCAATTAGGAATGGTAGGTATATGTAAAATACGTGAAGGGTGGGGATCAATTAGAGGAAAATGTGCCAAACAGGAAGACAGGTTCTTAGTCCAGTCCGTGGATTTACCAGGGACTTGTAGCTTGGCTTTCAGGCTTTAAAAGATCTGCTTGAAGGTCAGATTTCTTTGGGAACCCGTCCCTATCTGCCTAGGAATTTGTCTGCCTCCAGGCACTATCAAAAAAAAGCATGTATATATATATGTATATATATACACGCTTTTTTTTGAGACAAGGTCTCATTCTGTCACCCAAGATGGCGCACAGTGGTGTGATCTTAGCTCACTGCAGCCTCCAAATTCTGGGTTCAAGTCATCCTCCTGTTAAAACGTGCGCTCTGAATGAAGAGACCCCCAACAGGTTTTGTGTGAGCAACATGGCTGTTTATTCACCTGGGTTCAGGGGAGCTGAGGGCCATGCGATAAGAGTTGGTTTTATAGGTTTGCGGTTAACAGTGGAAAGCTACAGAAGTAACTTTAGGGCAGCTTTTTGTAAGTTGGGAGGGGTTAGAGGGTGTGGAGGTTGATCAAGGTCAGTTACAAAGTCCAGTGGCCTTATCAACTGGGGCAGGAATATGGAACAATAGAGCACGTCTTAAAGTTAAGTAGGTGCCTCAGGGGTTGATCATTTCCTCCTCTTTTCATGGTCTTCCAGTTACTTTAGATTTTCCAGGAACACATCTAGAGTGTCCATGCAGGTCGCAGAGGTTAACATGGCATCTATGGGGCCATCAGTCAGCTTAAAAGACCTTACATTCCTGTCTTTTTCTATTAGTAAAATAAAAAGAAATGAAGAGTGGAGGAAGTGGAATATCAGGAAGGTGATGGGGCGATGTTTCTCAGGGCTTCTTCGAGAGGGATTGTGGGCAGTGCGGAAACCTAAAATGGTAAAGAATTTAGACTGCTGGGAGATCTCGGGCAAGGGTGATACTGTGGAGTTGTTAGAAGGAGCATTTGTCGTATTGACTGGTTATTGCCTGTATACAACTTTGTAGGAATTGAGAGAGTTATCGGAAAACACAGGATCCAAATAAGAGGAGAAAGATCCGTATCGGAGGACTGAGGATTGGATGAAGCCATGAATCCCAGTGAAAGAGTTTCCAGCCAGTCCAGCCAGCTCCAGAGTAACCATTTGCCTGATTAGCGAGTTTTTGGGCTGTGTCTTAATTTATTGATGGCATCAGGTATGTAAAAACAACCTTCTTTAGTTAGGAATAGGCAAAGACTTCCTTTTTCAGCAGTCGGTAAATCAACACTGCTGCGGTTTTGGAGGACAGCTGCAGCTAGGGAATTTACTTGGGCTTGAAGAAGGAAGAGTGACTGAGTTTATTCTGCGGTGCTACCAGATAAATCATTAGAGGCTACAGGAGGTGATGATTGAAGTGGTAAGGCCTGTGCCGAGTGCAGCAGTAATTCCTAACCCTACAAGTAAGGGTAACGATGGAATGACCCACCTGTGTTAATGTCGGGACCACAAAGAGAACCTGGAGGCTTTAGTCTCTGTTGGCAAACTGATTTTTGGCGGGCAGAGGCCACTCACATCATCCTGGCCTTCACTCTGTGGGTTAGGAGACCAATATGGCAATATGGGGATTCTTTTTTTTTTTTTTTTTTAAGAAAGGGTCTCACTCTGTTGCCCAGGCTGGAGCGCAGTAGCAGATCTCCACTCACTGCAACCTCTACCCAACGGGTTCAAGCGATTTTCTTACCTCAGCCTCCCATGTAGCTGAGGCTGCAGATGCACACTACCATGCCTGGATAATTTTTTCCTGTATTTTAGTACAGATGAGGTTTCACCATGTTGCCCAGGCTGGTCTCAAACTCCTGACCTCAGGTCATCTACCCACCTCAGCTTCCTGAAGTGCTGGGATTACAGGCATGAGCCACCGAGCCTGGCCACATGTTTTCAATTCTGTGGGTATTTCCCTAGGAGTGGAGATCTGCGTCCTATGGCATCTGTGTGTGGAACTCTGTGGCACCACCGAACTCTTCCACGGCGGCTGCACCGGTTTCCACTCCTGCGGCACTGCACGGGGGCTCCAGCATCTCCATGCCCCGCCTATACCTGCTGTTGTCTGTCTTTTTTATTACAGGCATCCTAGCGGGTGTGAAGTGGGGTCTTGTGGCTGTGATTTGCATTTCTCTAACGACTAATGAAGTTGGACATCTTTTCATGTGCTTATCAACCGTCTTAATATCTTCTTTTTATTTATTATTATTTTGAGATGGAGTCTTCCTCTGTTGCCAGGCTGAAATGCAGTGGCACCATCTCAGCTCACGGCAACCTCCACACCCTGGGTTCAAGCAATTCTTCTGCTTCAGCCTCCCAAGTAGCTTACAGGCGTGTACCACCACACCCAGCCAAGTTTTGTATTTTTAGTAGAGACACGGATTCTCCATGTTTGTCAGGCTAGTCTCGAACTCCTGACCTCAGGTGATCTGCCTGCCTCGATCTCTAGGGTAGTCCCAACGTGCTGGGATTGCAGCACGTGAGCCACCATACCTGGCCGTCTTAATATCTTCTTTAGGCAAATGTCTATTTATTTGCCCATTTTAAAAACTAGGTTATTTTTCTGTTGGGTAGTAAGATTCTTTATATTTTGTGGGTACAAGTTCCTTATCAGATATACACACAATTTGTAAATATTTGCAAATATTTGGGTTGTCTTTTCATTTGCTTGATGTCATTTGAAGTACAAAAGTCTTTAATTTTGGCCGGGCACAGTGGCTCCTGCGTGTCATCCCAGCACTTTGGGTGGCCGTGGTGGGTGGATCACTTGAGGTCAGGAGTTCAAGACCAGCTGACCAACATGGTGAAACCCCATCTTTACTAAATATCAAAACATTAGCCAGGCATGGTGGCTCACTAAATATAAAAAAATTAGTCAGGCCCGTAGTCCCAGCCACTTGGGTGGCTGAGGTGAGAGAATTGCTTGACTCCCGGGAGCGGAAGTTGCAGTGAGCTGAGATCACACCAGCCTAGTGCCCTCCAGCCTGGGCAATAGAGTGAGACTATATGTCTCCAAAAAAAAAAAAAAGTATTTAATTTTGGGGAAGTTTCCTTTATCTATTTTTGTTCCTTTGCTGTCATGTCTACAAAACCACTGCCCCATCCAAGGGCCTAAGAATGCACTCCTGTGGTGGTTGTAGGGATGCATATTTGTAGCTCTCAGCTCTCCTACTTAGCGCCTTGGTGCATTTGGAGCTACTTTAAAAGTTTTTTCTTTTGAGACAGGGTCTCACTGATGTCCAGGCTGGAGTGCAGTGGTGCCCTCACTGCTGACTGCAGCCTCCACCTCCCGGACTCAAGTGATCCTTCCACCTCTGCCTACCAAAGTGCTGGGATGACACGCATGTCCCCAGCCCTGGAATCACTTTTTGTATGATATTCAGTAGGAAATCCAACTTCATTCTTTAGTGTTTAATTTTTTTTAGGTTACCAATCTGTTTAATTTCAAACAAAGTCAGCCCTGTGTAACAATGAAATTTTACCTCAAATATCCAAATCCAATAATGAAATCTGAAGCCGTTCACCTCACTAAATTACAAGAAAGTTGAATAACAGCCACCAAATGGCACCTAAAATGAAGTTTGCCAGCTGAGGCAAAGCTTAAACAAGTGAAAAGTTAGACAAACGTTACAAAATAACCTTTTCAATAGCCAGTCCAAGGCCTCTTCCTGGACGGACTGCGACTGCGGTCCTTTCTCCCTCAGTCCTCCGCGCGTCCTGCTTTTTCTAAGAGGACACCGCTCCTTCCTCTTCAGCAGACGTGGGGACTCTTGGGTCGCGGCCTGGATTGGGGTTCCCTCTCGGACACGCGGAGGGTGGGGGCGGACTCCTGGACGGAGATGGGGACCGCGCGCGGGATCTGGACTTGGAGGTCAACCGCGAGCGAGAGCGAGTGCGGGGCTGAGACTTCGGGCGGCGGCGGCGAGACCGGCTCCGACTCCGGGATGGGCCGCGGCGACGCCGCCTGGGGCCGCGGGCAGGAGGCGCAGCAGCGCAGCGGGTGATTTCAGGCGGGGTGGCGGCCCCCGGCGGCGGCGGTGCGCGTCGGGGGGGGGGCGGGGGGGGGCGGCCATAGCGCGCCATCTGCACCCGCGGCTCGCCCCCCCCCAGCACCGCCCAGTCCCTGGCGTCCTCGGCGTCGCGCTCGAGGTGGAGGCGGGCAGAGGCGAAGCCGCGGGACTCCTGGGCGCGGCGGGGCCGCGGGAGACCGGGCTTCCCGCAGCGTGCGGGGCGAGGTGCGGCGGGCCAGGCGGGCCGGCTTTCCACCTGGAGGGGCCGCACCCGCGGCGTCGGGAGCGAGGCCACAGCTCGTGGCGCTGAGAGGCCCCATGAGCCCCGCGAGCTGGCGGCGGCGGCTTCAGCTCTGGCCGTGGCCGTCCACGTGGGGACGCTGGGGGAGACCTTGAGGGAGAGCAGCGCTATGCGCCCCGCGGGAGCGCACCGCAGCAGCAGCTGCGTTTAATTTTTATTGTATTATTTATCTTTTGAGAGTCTCACTATGTTGCCTAGACTGGCGACAAACTCCTGGGCTCAAGCGATCCTCCTGCCTGGCCAACATGGTGAAACCCAGTCTCCACTAAAAATACAAAAATTAGCTGAGTTTGGTGGTGGGCACCTGTAAGTCCAGCTACTTGGGAATCACTTGAACCTGAGAGTAAGAGTCTCTCTCGCTCAAGAAAAAAAAAAAGAATAAAGAAAAAAAAAAAAGAAATACTGGTCTGCCCTTTCCTTGTGATGCCTTTGTCTGGTTTTCGTATCAGGGTAACACTGGCCTCATAGTATGAATTGGAAAGTGTTCCCTTCTCTTTTCTTTTGTGAAGAAGTTTGTGTTAATTCTCTAAACTTTTCACCAGCAAAGTTGTCTGAGTTTAAATTTGTTTGTGGGAATATATATTTTTTATTACTAATTCAATCTCTTTGTTATAGGTCTATCCAGATGTTCTATTTTTTCTTTCTTTTTCTTTTATTGTCTTTCTTTCTTTCTTTTTTTTTTTTTTGAGATAGAGTCTCTCTTTGTTGCCCAGGCTGGAGTGCAATGGTAAGATCTCTGCTCACTGCAAACCTCCAACTCCTGGGTTCAAGCGATTCTCCTGCCTCAGCCTCCTGACTAGCTGGGATTACAGGCATGCACCACCACACCTGGCTAATTTTTGTATTTTTAGTAGAGACGGGATTTCACCATGTTGGCCAGGCTGGTCTTGAACTCCTGACCTCAAGTAGTCCACCCTCCTTGGCCTCCCAAAGTGCTGGGATTACAGGTGTGAGCCAGCACGACCAGCCTCTATTTCTTCTTGAGTCAGTTTTGGTGGCTTGTTTCTAGGAAGTTGTCTATTTCATTTAGGTTATCTAACTTTTTGGCATACCATTGTTCATAGTATTTCCTTATAGTAGTTTTTCTCTCTCTGCCTCTCACATGTGCACACACACAGTTTTGCTTTTTTTTTTTTTTTTTGATCAGCCTAGCTAAAGGTTTGTCAATTTTGCTAACCTTTTCTTTTCTTTCCTTCTTTCTTGAAACAATTTTATTTTCAAATAGAGACAAAGTCTCACCAGGTTGGTGTTGAACTCCTAGACTCAAATGATCCTTCTGCCTTCAGCCTCCCAAAGTGCAGAGATTACAGGTGAGTCACCACGCCTAGTCCAATCTTTTGGAATAACCAACTTTTAGGTTTTTAAAAATTGGGCTGTGCGCAGTGGCTCATACCTGTAATCCCAGCACTTTGGGAGGCCAAGGCAGGTGGATCACCTAAGGTGAGGAGTTTGAGACCAGCCTGACCAACACGGTAAAACCCCATCTCTACTAAAAAAACACAAAACGTAGCCAGGCATGGTGGCAGGTGCCTGTAATCCCAGCTACTCGGGAGGCTGAGGCAGGAGAATCGCTTAAACCTGGGAGGCAGAGGTTGCAGTGAGCCAAGAATTTGCCATTGCACTCCAGCCTGGGTGAAACAGAAGACTCTGTCTCAAAAAAGAAAAAAAAAATTGTTTTTCTATTCTCTATTCATTCATCTCCGTCCTAGTCCTTATTGATTCCTTCTTTCTGCTGGCTTTTAGTTTACTCTTCATTTCTAGTTTCTTAAGGGGAATTTTAGATTATTGGCTTGAGATTTTCTTCTTTAGGCGTTTGCAGCCACAATTTCCTTGAAAGCCTGCTTTTGCTGCAGCCTGTAAGCTTTCGTGTTTCTGTTCTCATCACCTCAGAGGGTTTTCTATCTTTTATTGTTCCATATTCTTCGACCCATTTGTTATTTAGGAAGCATGTTGATTGATTTTTCACATATTTGTGAATCTCCTAATTTCCTTTTCACTTTTTTTGAGACAGAGTTTCACTCTTGTCACCCAGGCTGGAGTGTAGTGGTGTGATCTCAGCTCACTGCAACCTCCCCTTTCCAGGTTCAAGTGATTCTCCTGCATCATCATCCGGAGTAGCTGGGATTACAGGCGCGCACCAAGCCTGGCTAATTTTTGTATTTTTAGTGGAGACAGAGTTTCACCATGTTGGCCAGGCTGGTCTCAAACTCCTAACCTCAAGTGATCCGCCCACCTCGGCCTCCCAAAGTGCTGGGATTGTAGGCGTGAGCCACCGTGCCCAGCCTTGTTTTCTATTTTATCTTGTTCCATTTTTTTCGACCCCTTTATTAGGAACAGGTTGATTAATTTTCACGTTTGTGAATCTCCTAATTTCCTTTTCATTATTGGTTTCTAATTTCATTATATTGCGGTTGGAGAATGTGCTTTGTAAGATTTCAGTCCTTTTAAATGTATTGTGACTTGTCTCGTAGAGGGTCTACCCAGGAGAACGCTCCACGTGCACTCGAGAAGAATGTGTATTGTGCTGCGTCGGGCGCAGTTTTCTGTAGATGTGGACATCTACCGAAAGGGCTGGGCTGACTGGTTTACAGCATTGCGGCTGCTCTAGTCTTCTGTATCCTTACCGAGTTTTTTGTCTGGTTGTTCTGTCCATTATTGAGAGTGAGGTATTGAAATCTTCAACTCCTGCAATTTCTAGAAATAGAAACTGTCTATTTCTCTCTTCCTTTCTGCCAATTTTTGTTTCATGTATTTTATTTCATTTATTTACATAAATATTTTTTTGAGATAGAATCTCGGTCCATGTCCCAGGCTGGAGTGCAGTGGTGCGATCTTGGCTCACTGAAACCACCACCTGCTGGATTTAAGCCATCCTACTGCTTCAGCCTCCTGTGTAGCTGGGATCATAGGCGTGCACCACCACACCTGGCTAATTTTTGTATTTTTAGTAGAGATGGGGTTTCACCTTGTTGGCCAAGCTGGTCTCGAACTCCTGACCTCAGATGATATGCCCACCTCGGCCTCCCAAAGTGCTGGGATTACAGGCGTGAGCCACTGTGCCCTGCCAGTTCTTCTTTAAATGTTTGGTAGAATTTACATCAGGCCTATGGCTTTTCCTTGTCAGGAGGTTTTTGGTTACTGATTTAATTATATTTATAGACCCTATTCAGATTATCTGTTTTTTCCTGATTCAGCCTTGGTAGGTTCCACATTTCTAGGAATTGTTCATTCATCTCGCTTAACTGATTTGTTGGTGTGCAGTTGTCCACAGTGCTGGCCTCTGTTTATATTTCTCTAGACTTGGTAGTAAGGTCTGCACTTTCATTTTAGTAATTTGTCTTTTTTCTTAGTCATTCTAGCTAAAGGTTTGTCAATTTTGTTAATCTCAAAGAACGAATTTTCAGTTTCATTTCGTTTATTTCCTGTTTCTTTTCTATTATGCATTTATTTCTGCTCTAATAATTATTATTTCCTTTCTTCTATTAACTTTGGGTTTTGTTCTTTTTCTAGTTTCTGAGTCATAAAGTTTGGTTGTTGACTGGAGATCTTTCTTCTTTTTTTGTTTTTAGAGTCAGGGTCTTACTCTGTTGCCCAGGCTGGAGTGCAATGGCACCGTCACAGCTCACTGTAGCCTCCACTTCCTGGGCTCAAGCCTCCTGCCTCAGCCTCTCAGGTAGCTAGGATTACCTGTGTGCAACACCGTGCCTGGCTAATTACATTTTTTTTAAAAAAGATAGGATCTTGCTAAGTTGCCCAGTTTGGGTTCAGGTGATCCTCCCACCTCAGCCTTACAAAGCACTGAGATTATAAGTATGAATCACCATGCCTAGCCTCTTTTTTCTTTTAATTATTATTTTTAAAAAATTTTGTGGGCACATAGTAGGGATATATATTTATGGGGTGTCTGAGATGTTTTGATACAGGTGTGCAGTGTGACAGACGCACATCATGGAAATGCGGTGTCCACCCCCTCATGCATTTATACTCATTTTAGTATCATTTTTAAGCTGCCCCACACAAAGCAGGGCTGTGCCATGGGCAGCATGGCGCGGAGGAGCCTTCTTTTTGAATGTCAGGTTCACGACTGTATTTCTTTTAGCAAAACTGCATCTCCTATGTTTTAAGTTGTTTCTGTTTGTCTCCAAGTATTTTGTGATTTCTTCCTTGACCCACTGGCTAAGAGTGTGTTGTTACATTTCTACAAATTTGTGATTTTTCCAGATTTCCTTCTGCTCTGGATTCAGAGATGACACTTTGTATAATAATTTTTTTTCTGTTTAAGAAAGAAAGACTCTGGGGGAGTCTCCCTATGTTGCCCAGGCTGGTCTTGAATTCCTGGGCTCAAGTGATCCTCCCGCCTCGGCCTCCCAAAGTGCTGGGACTATAAGCTTGTGCCACTGTGACAGAATTTAACATCTGTCTTTTTAAATACATTGAGACTTGATTAGTGGCCTGACGTATGGTCTCTCCTGGAGAACATCCTGTGTGTGCTTGAGGAGCGCGTGTGTTCCATCGCTGTCGGGAGGTGTTCTCTGACATGCTGGAGCTGGTGGTTTCCTGTGTTGTTGGAGGCCCCTGGGGCTGAAGGGAGGTGTCCACTGAGTGTGGACCCTTTGTCGGCTGCCATGACATGCTTCCTGTGACCTGTCCCTGTTACCACTTTGCTGCCTTGGGGGCCTAACAGCAGCTGCCTGTGGGGCCCTGTCTGGTTTCTTCTCACGAGGCCGGCTCCCTGGATACCCCCTGCCTCCTCCAAGCCCCGTTTCCTCCCCACCCACGTCCACGCTGTCTCTCTGCAGCTGGAGCCAACGGGATCCAGCAGGAATCTCTGGGCTGGCCAGAGTCTCTTCCCAGAACGTCTGAGTAGCAGGACTAGCCCTGCCCGGGAATGGCTGTTGGAATCAAAGTGGAAAATTGCTGGTTTGAAACCTTTATAAACACAGCCCAGCAATACAAAAGGGAGTGGTGTGACTGGTTGCTTAGGAGAAAAGCCTCAGGACATCGTGGACCTGAACTTAGAGCAAAAAAAAGGAGAGCATAAATGAAACAGGGTGCCCTCCCAGACCGGACACAATGCAACCTCAGAGCGTGGCTTCAACACCAATGACCATTTCCTTTCTGCTTAACAACATAATACTTTAGGTTTTAAGACCAGTGTTGACAGAGTTGAGGTAAAATGGATACAACACTATTTTTTCAGAGGAGCTGCAAGCTGGACTCTTGGAAAGCGCATGTCCACCGACATCTGCTGGAGCCTCATGGCCTGGAAACGGCCCCTCGGGGCATTCTGCCCGACACACTTTCTGGTGGTGCCAATGCATTCTAGTCCATGTTCCCCACACTCCAAGGACACCGTTTGTGGGCACCTGTGTGGCACGGGCTTGGGAGGGAGGTCTGAGGAGAATGCAACACCCAAACCGCACATCCGGGAGAGCCAGCACAAGGGACCCAGGGCCATGTGGAGACACCCACAGCTGACACAGGATGCCTTCTCTTGGGGCGTCTACAATTCTGCAGCAACGTTCAAGAATTCGCTTTTTTCTTGTTTCTGTTGAGATGCAGGTTTCAGATTTGCTGAAATTTACCCGACACTTGTTCTGAGCCCCAGAATTCCTCTCCCTGCCCAGAGCCTGCAGTGGACAAAGCCAGGAAACCTGAGGACCAGTCATGATTAACCTCAAGCGTCCTTGGGGTGCCTTCTGCTCCAGGCCAAGCACTAATGAATGAGACAGAAACCGGCAAACTCCAGGCCGGCTATGTGAGTGCTGCCTCCCTCCCCCTCCCTCCACACACCCACGCACGCAGATGCTGCCACAGACACACCCACTCCTGCACATGCACATACCCACTGATGCATACAGACATGCACACAGGTATATAATCACCTATATGCATGTACACACCAGCTCTTGATGTGTTCACTCATCCTCATGTACATACACACAACCGTGCACACATACATGCCCACGTCCACCCACACGCACACTGGCTCCACACAACACTCAGCGAGAAGGCAAGCTCGACACTCAGGAAGGTAGCCTCTCAGGGCAGCGTCCAGTGTCTGTCCCTCCTGGCAGGACCCCCAAATGCCACCCCTGCTAGAGGCTTTGGCTTCCAAAGTCTGGTCGGTTCAAGGCTGGGTGGGCAGGACGGCAAGGATACAGCCCTGCCTAGGACAGAGCCTTCCGGGAGGAGGAGGGGGCATGGCAGGGACCCAGGAGAGCTGGGCTGGTGGGTGATTAAGACGGGAGCCGCATGGTGTAAGAACAGAGCCTTTACTTGTGCTTGGCAACAGCAAAGCAGGAGGCAGAGGGGGGATGATGGTCTCTGTCCCATTTCCCCCGTGAAAGCCACCAGGCGGGGAGGTGGGTGTGCAGGGATGGGTGGGTCAGGAGTGGTCTCAGTCCAGGGAGCCCCAAACAAAAGGCTCCTGCTGTTTATGGGCCCAGGCACGGTGGGGGTGGGAGCAGGACCCAGAAAGGAGTCCTGAGCCATAAGTCAGAGTGGAGAAAAGCATGTCTATGGCCCCAGTCAGGAGGCCTCTGAATGAGGCTTGGGGGCTGGGAGGAGAGCTCGGCCTTCCCGGGCCTGAGTCCCCACTGCAATGCCTGGCCGTGCACCCAGCCTGTGGCAGAGAGGGTGGCATCCCCCAAAAACCCTGACAGGTTAAGCCCTTGCAATGACTGTGGTTGGACCAGGACCTCGGCCTGGAGCCTGCTCCTCAGCACCTGGCTGGCCTGGCACCCGCCTTTAGCAAGCAGTGGAGCCCAGACCAGACAAGCCAGAGGGTCTGCCAGGCGCCTGCATCTCACTGGCGTGGCTGTGGCACCTGATGGAGCCCACTGAGGCCATGGGGGGGCTCCAGCTCCCTGCAGCTGGGATGGAGCCAGGCAGCGGTGGGTGAGGGCCATTGGTGTCACTGAGAGGCTGGGGCGCCTGGCTTCCGCCTGGGACACCAGTCCGTGTCTGGGTAGAGAAGGCAGTGGACAGACTTAAACCTGGGTTGGGAAGAAGTGCGGGTCAGGGTTGTGGATGGGCATGCTGATACCAGCAACCCCATGGGGCTGAGGGCCTGCCCATGCCACTGCCCACTCACCGTGTGGGGTCCTGCTGCAGGCTGAAGCCTCCAGCCACGTTCACCACGTTATGTGGGTTCTCAGGACCCCCATAGCTCAAGGTCACCTGGGAGGGGATGGTATGGGCAGAGTGTGGTCTGCTCTGGTCTTGGGTCACACCTCTCCCTGGCCAGGAGCCCTACTAAAGCCCCCTTACCCATTCCTTTCTCCCTACATCCTTGGGGAGGCCAGGCTGGGGAACAGCACTGAAGGGTGGCATGAGCTGAGCGGGGGACACCTCAGTCAGAGCCTGGGGGACAGGGGCGAGGGATCTGAAACCCCCAGACCAAAGCTGACCCTCGTTCCCTCTCTGATCCATGTGATGAGACCTACTTGAGTCCCCGTCACCACAAAGACCACGCTCCCTGCCCCCGACCGCTGCGCTTTTCCCCTCATCCCTCTGCCTGACAGCACACCCAGACTGTACCTGAGACCCTGTCTAGCAGGCCAGGAGTCTGTCCAGGATCCACCCCCAGCCACCTGCAAATCCCACCCACTCGCTCAGCCGGGCATTAGGCTGGGCAGTGGGGCCATTGTGGTAGCTGGGGTGGTGCAAGGTCCCTGTGGCAGAAGCACCCGGAGTGGCACCTGTACCTGCTGGAGCAAGGTGTCCTGCGGCAGCCTCTGCAGGTTCTCCAGGTGGGAGTGGAAGAGGGGGCTGTGCAGCAGGCGGGCACCCAGGAGTCCCTCCACGATGTAGCCCACCGTGCAGTCATCAGGCAGCCGCACCTGCTCAGCCGTGCTCATGAAGCTGCCCAGGCTGGGGGGAGGCCGGTCAGCGCCTTTCAGGTCTCAGCCTCCGCCTCCCAGCCCGGGCAGCTGGACCCCCACTCACCTGGCCCATGGGCTCATCTTGAGGGCGAGGCCTCTGCTGAGACAGAAGCCAGCCCCACCAGTAGCAAACCAGAACTTGACTGTGGTCACCTGGGGATGGGGTGCTGGTCAGGGCTGCTCGAGACAGGGCTTCCCACCCTAACTCTTCATGAGACTCCCCAGTCTTCTTTCTTAAGCTGCCCCTTAGGTCATCCTGAGGTAACAGAAGCTTCCTGGAGCAAGAGGAGCTGGTGGCTTCTACAGCTCATTGATCCGTGGTCTCCAGACTCTCCCCACCTGGCCCAGTCCCAGGCTTGCCATCGGGGTCAGGTCAGGAGCCTGGCCTGCTCCTGAAACACTACCTGCAAACCCTCTGGGTGGGTCAGCTTGGGCCCGGCCCTATGCCCTTCTCAACCCAGCTTTCCATGCCCTCTGCTCCCCAGGCTGGCGTCAGGGAAGGGGTCTTGCCCCGGCACTCACAGTTCTGCCACCCTGGACCCTCTCTGTGGCCTCGATGGGGTGGTCCAGGCTGGGCCGCCCCAGGTAGACATCCTGGCTGGGTGAGAAGCTGGAAAGCAGGTGCAGGAGGCTCTTGGGGTTCACATAATTGTCATCGTCTACGTGGCAGAACCATCTGTGGGTGGAGGGAGTCCTGTGTGTGAGGGCCTGGCACAGCTGGACGGGAGGCCCCCACCCAGCTTGGTTCTAGGCTCTGCAGGTCGGGCAGCGCCGCGTACTTGCGACCCGACTGGATGAACTCGTCGTACTCCACGGACATCTTACAGCAGAGGGCCTGGCGGGTGCGAACAGCGGAGCAATTGGTGTTGATGACACGGCCGCCTGCGATTCGGAGACGGGAAGCAGGTGGAGGCTGGCACGGGGACTGGGGTAAGGCCTGTGCCCACCTGCCCCCAAGGGCCAGGACACAACCTGGCTGTCTGACATGCCTGGACACCTTACCTATGTCCAACCACAGGCCTAGCCCTCACGCGCTGACCCTGCTAGTGCCCCCAGGGCTGAAGCCGGTGGCCATTCGTTGGGTTATCTTGAGTGGAAACAGGATGGACACAGCTCTCCCTGACTTGGACTGGAAGGGCGGATTCCCTGCTGGGGCTTCTCCAGGGGACCTGGCAGTAGCACCACGCCCTGGGAAGCGGCCAGTGTGAGGGGCTGGTGGGGAGCAGAGCTTAGCTGGCAGGGTGGGCCTCCGCAGGCTGTGTGACCTGGGCAGCGCCGTGCGTGGCCTCCCAGATCTCCTGAACTCACAACAGCAGCGCAAGGGCCGCCGCTCCGGGGCGAGAAGGGGGCAGGGGCGGGGGGGGGGGCACGTCCTGCGGGCGCCGGGGCTGGGGGGACACCCACCGCCCTGGAGCTGGAGCTCAGGGTCGTCCCCGTCGGTGAAGATGAACGTCTGGGGGAGAAACAATCTGTGAGACGTTGGGGGCGCTGCCCAGGCCGGGGACCGACCCGCCCCACGCGGAGCCTCCGGGGCCTGGGCCGGGTCTAGACCCTGCGAGCCGGGGAGGGTGGGCGTGGAGCTCGCCGTAGCGGCCGGGGTCTGGCGCACCTGCCGGCGGGCCCGGGAGATCCAGGTGTGCAGCAGCAGCCGCAGGCGCGGCCCGTGGTTCTTCCGGGTGGTCTTGACGGCGATGAAGACGTCGTCGGGCCTCAGGCTGGGGGCGGCAGACGCGGGTGGGGGCGCGCGCGGGCCCGGGCCGGGGGGCCGGGCCGGGGCAGGCGCGCGGGGCAGCGGCAGCAGAAGCAGCGCGGCCAGGGCCGCGGCCAGCGCGAGGCAGGCCCGGCACAACGCCCCGCGCGCGCGGCTCATGCGGCCGCCGGGACCCCCGGCGCCAGGAGCGGAGGGCCTGGCCAGAGGCGCGGGCGGGCTGCGGCCCCTTTAAGAGCCCGGCAGCTCCGCCCCGCCCCGCGCCCCGGAAGAAGAGGCCCCACTGCCCCGGAAGTGGACGGCACGCCGCGGCGGGGTGGGTGCAAGATGCCGCTGCCGGTTCAGGTGTTTAACTTACAGGTAACGAGCCGAGGCCGCGCTAGGCCTCCGTGCCCCCACGCCCCTCGCCGCCGGGGCCGGGCCGAGGTAGAACCAGGGCGGGGGGCCTGTGCCAGGAGTCGCCGGGCGCGCTTCGTGCCGGGCCTCCGCGGGCAGCGCGCGTCTCCGCCTTGGCTGCGCGCTCCGGTCGGGGGCCCCAGGGCTGCGCCCGCCCCGCCTCCCCTCCCAGCAGCTCACGGGAACGGTTCCTGGCCGCCCCGACGCTAACGCTTTTTCTCCCTTCAGCAGCCAGCCAGCTCTGTGTCAGGGTCGGGGGGTGCAGAAAGTCAGGACAGAATGAGGGATAGCTCGGCCCCCAGCTCGGCCTCCTCGTCAGTGACAGATCTGTACTGCACCCCTCACAGCAGTAGGTCAGACCTCGTCCTGCCCGGCACGGCCGGGGACTTCAGCCTGAGCGCCAGCCTGTCGGCCTGTACGCTGCTCTACGAGGTACCTTCCAGGACAGGGACCCCCGAGCGAGGGAGGGGGGAGCAGGGCCCCGGCCGCCCCCGCTGTGGCCGGGCCCCTGCTGCTCTGCCGGCCGAGGACAGGGATGCAGTGCCAAGCGCAGGAGGGGAGGGCGCCCCGGTGGGCCTGGGGCCTGCGGAGGGAGCCGAGCTCTTGGTGCCTTTCCCGAAGGAGCGCGGGAGGCCCGCGGGTCCGGCGAGGGCTCGGCACGGCGGCTTTTCCAGCCTGCTTCGTTTTAAGCCGAGGTCCTGGCTCCTCTGTGTCTCCCAGCTTGGGGACGTGGGGCTCCCTGAGATGACTCTTTCCCCCTTCTCCCAACCCGTGGCGTGACTCTGGGCCCGGTATTGCTGCTCCGCTGCTCAGGACAGATTCCGGGGGCCGGCCTTCTTGCCTCGGGGTTGAGGTGGCGTCCGGTTCTTTGTGGCTTGGAGGAAACGGCATCAGGACGGTGGCTGGGAACGTGTAGGGCCCTCAGGAGCCCCTGTGTAGTTGCTTGTCCCGTGTCTGCTTGCTGGCTTTCAGAGACGAGCAGCTAGAATCAGGCGAGGGGTTTCTGCCTCGCAGTTTTGTGAGGAGACCCCTCCCTGATGTGGTGGTGCAGGACCTTGGGTGGGAGTGAGGGTGGCTGGGAGGGCATACCTGGGGGACGGCAGCAGTGGGAGTGTGGTCTGATCAGCCTGAAAGACCTCCGGCAGAGCTGAGCTCAGAGAACAGTGCAGGTCTCTCGCCCTCCTGGGGCAGTCCCCAGAACGAGGTGCCAGGTGCCTGGCCCATGTTGCAGGGGGCCGTGGAGCCCATGCAGATTGACGTGGATCCCCAGGAAGACCCGCAGAATGCACCCGATGTCAACTACGTGGTGGAGAACCCCACCCTGGTACGGAGCCCAGTGTGGGATCTTAGGTGTCTTAGTTCTGCTGGGGGGTCCAGGGCAGACTCCCCTCCGCAGCCTGCACAGCAGGTAGACTGATCCTTCCCAGTGATCTATGTCGTGTCTTTTTCTGACCCCGAAACCATCAGAGTTTCTGATTGTCCACTCACATCAGGCTTGTGGCTCAGCTTCAGATGCTGCTCAGAGGAGCCAGGGCCAGTCTCCCCCCTGCTCAGCCCAGCGACCAGCAGTCACTAGTGGGTGTCCATCCCTGAAACTGGGTGCTGCCCCAGGCCCACCCAGCCATCTCTGCAGCACCTGGGACAGCTGTCAGTCTTGCACCCCTGTGCCCATGTGCCTGGTTCCTGTTTTGGGCCCAGGGCAGCATTCTGGCTGGGAGACAATCGGGCCTCAGCTCCTGACCCTCAGGCCTGGGGCTGGGGTCCCACCTTGCACACCCTGCCTGACCTGTCTGCACCCACCCCCAGGATCTGGAGCAGTATGCGGCCAGCTACAGTGGCCTGATGCGCATTGAGCGGCTGCAGTTCATTGCTGATCACTGCCCCACGCTGCGGGTGGAGGCCCTGAAGATGGCCCTCTCCTTCGTGCAGAGAACCTTCAACGTCGACATGTATGAGGAGATCCACCGCAAGCTCTCAGAGGCCACCAGGTGAGGCCAGGGGCTTGGCAAGAGAAGCAGAGACCTCCAAGGGCGCAGGTATGTGGGGCTGGACCTCCTTCCTGTGCCCCGCGACGGACACCGGATGGGTCGAGAGTGGAAGTGCCCTCTGGTGTGCCTTCTCCTGTGCTTGTACACACAGGGATCTGATTCCGAGGGGAGCCGTTGGAGACTGCGGCTCAGGGTACCCCCCTGCTGGCTTCCCCACCTGCCTGTGGGCTCCTGGCATCAGCAGTTACTGCTGTGGCCCTGGTGCACACTGGTCCCTGGAGATGGAGTTTGGGGCCCGTGGGAGGGGCCCACCTGCCTATTGGTTAGGGCTGTGAGGGCAGCCTTCGGCTGGCGGCTGCCTCCTCTCCTCCGTGGTGCCTGCGGCCATCGCCATCCTGATGGCCGGGTCCTCTCAGGGAGCTGCAGAACGCACCTGACGCTGTCCCTGAGAGTGGCGTGGAGCCCCCAAGCCTGGACACGGCCTGGGTGGAGGCCACACGGAAGAAGGCCCTGCTGAAGCTGGAGAAGCTGGACACGGACCTGAAGAACTACAAGGGCAACTCCATCAAGGAGAGCATCCGGCGCGGCCATGACGACCTGGGCGACCACTACCTGGACTGTGGGGACCTCAGCAACGCCCTCAAGTGCTACTCCCGGGCCCGGGACTACTGCACCAGCGCCAAGCACGTCATCAACATGTGCCTCAATGTCATCAAGGTTGGCCTGCCTCAGCGGGTGGGCAGGGGCAGTATGGCTGGGCCATCGGGGCGCCCAGGCTCACTTGGCCCTGCCCCCGCCCACCAGGTCAGCGTCTACTTGCAGAATTGGTCTCACGTGCTGAGCTATGTCAGCAAGGCCGAGTCCACCCCAGAGATTGCCGAGGTACAGGCCACCGCCCCAGAGACCTTGCCCCAGGATTCCTGACCACTGCTGGCCCCTCCTATCCTACCCCACCACCTTGTTCTCCCCCAGTGAATCCGCCTTCTCTCAGTCTGGGGACTGGGCATCAGGCTCCAGGAAATGGGCCTCACACATGTGGCTTCCCCCTACAGCAGCGAGGAGAGCGTGACAGCCAGACCCAGGCCATCCTCACCAAGCTCAAGTGTGCTGCAGGTAAGGGCCTGGGTTGTGCCCAGCTGGCCCCACGTTCCCGTGTTGCTGAGTCCTCCCAGGCCAGGGCAGTAGCTGGTCCCTACCTCAGCCGGGGAGGCCTTCCCCGGCAGTACGCAGGATGTTGTAGGGCACGTGTGCGGGTATAGGTGGTGCCTAAAGTCTCCCAGGTAAGCCAGGGGTGACGTGTGGTCAGGGTCTGGCTGCTGTCACTGTGGGCCTGGGGCAGGTCTGCAGCCCGAGCCACTCTGAGCCTGGTGTCCTTTGTAGCCATGCTTCAGGGAGCCTGCTGGGCACTGGTGAGACTGTTTCCATTTAGGACTAGAGTACCTGTCCCCAGTGCTGAGGAACAGCTGCCGGGCAGGGGAGGCCAGCGAGCCACTGATGGTCGCCTTCCTCTTGGTCTCAAGGCATTAGCGCCTTCCCTGAGGCTCTGGGTCTCATCCCCTCCTTCCCCCACCCCACTCCCCCTCCACTAGGCTTGGCGGAGCTGGCCGCAAGGAAGTACAAGCAGGCTGCCAAGTGCTTCCTGCTGGCTTCCTTTGATCACTGTGACTTCCCTGAGGTGAGGGACCCTCTTGGGGACTTGGGAGATCGAGCATGGGCTGAGGGGTTGGACTGCTTTTATAGGAGGGTGGGGTCTCCGGCATTCTCTGAATGGGCGATGGGGAGGGGAGGCCTGGCCCTTCTCTGTCTGTGATGCCGGGTCTCTGCTTCTCAGCTGCTGTCCCCCAGCAATGTGGCCGTCTATGGTGGCCTGTGTGCCTTGGCTACCTTTGACCGGCAGGAGCTGCAGCGCAATGTCATCTCCAGCAGGTGGGCGCCCTGGTCCTGCGGTCCCCATCCCTCTCCGCAGGCTGCTTCTTTGGCCTTGCACATCCTGGGCCCCTGGCCTCACCGTCTTCCCAGCTATTTGTCTGGGGACTGCTGTCCCGCTGGCAACATGGAGGGCAGGGGCAGGCAGAGGGCTGAGATCTCAGGGTCTGCCTTGGCAGCTCCTTCAAGTTGTTCTTGGAGCTGGAGCCACAGGTTCGAGACATCATCTTCAAATTCTATGAGTCCAAGTACGCCTCGTGCCTCAAGATGCTGGACGAGATGAAGGTGGGGCCCGGCCTGGGGGGGCGAGACGGGGCCCTGCCTGGCCTCCTGTCCCGGTTCTAAAGGTGGGGCCTGGCCTGGGGCGGGGGCGAGATGGGGTCCTGCCTGGCCTCCTGTCCCGGTTCTGACCAGCCCCTTCCCCAGGACAACCTGCTCCTGGACATGTATCTGGCCCCCCACGTCAGGACCTTGTACACCCAGATTCGCAACCGTGCCCTCATCCAGGTAAGCGTGGGGGTCAGGCTGGCACACAACGGGCAGATGGGCGGACACGTAGGGCACCGTGGAGCTGACTTCCCTCTGCCCTGCAGTATTTCAGCCCTTACGTGTCGGCCGACATGCACAGGATGGCGGCGGCCTTCAACACCACGGTGGCCGCCCTGGAGGACGAGCTGACACAGCTAATCCTGGAGGGACTGATCAGTGCCCGCGTGGACTCCCACAGCAAGGTGGCCGTGAGCTGTGGGGCGGTGGGGGTGGCTGTGAGGGAGCCTGGGCCTCGCTGAGCCTGTGTCTGTGCAGATCCTGTATGCCCGGGATGTGGATCAGCGCAGCACCACCTTTGAGAAGTCTCTGCTGATGGGCAAGGAATTCCAGCGCCGCGCCAAGGCCATGATGCTGCGGGCGGCCGTGCTCCGCAACCAGATCCACGTCAAGGTGGGCAGGCGTCAGAGTGGGTGGGCAGGTGCGGTGTGTGGCATGTGGGGCCTAGTGGCTTAGCTGCTCCTCATCTCCTTGACAGTCCCCACCCAGAGAAGGGAGCCAGGGGGAGCTGACTCCAGCCAACAGCCAGTCCCGGATGAGCACCAACATGTGAGGGGCGGCCCTTGGCCTCCAGGACATCTGCACCCCACCCCAACCCCATGGACCTGCTCTTCCAGGCAGCTCATTGCTGCCTGTGGCCCAGCTGGGCCTGGCCACCGGGTGCTCCCCAGCCTGCGTGCCCTTGCTGGGGCTGGGGAGGCAGGCGGCTGCTAGTTGTGGCTCTTCCTGGAAAGAGGCCTGGAGGACTTGACCTCATGGGTTTGTGTCCCCAGGGAGCAGACTGTGCGGCACCCAGGCCCAGTGGCACTTCCCATACCCTCCTGTTCCCACCGTGGTTAGGTGCAGACAAGTGGGCAGCATCCATTAAAAAGCAGACTGAGCGTTGCCCTTGGCTGTTCCTTCCTGCTGTGCAGGCTCTGGTCACCCCTGGGTTCCTGAAGGCTGGCTCCCTGGGGCTTGGCTTAGAGGCAGGTGGCCCTTGGTGTGGCCCCAAGGCTGTGCTTCCAAGGCTGATGGCATCAGGAAGCTCCCGGAGCTCTGGCCATAGAGCCTATGGGGAGGGGGGGTTCCCCTAAGTCAGTCAGTCTCCACGTTCCTCCGCACAGATGCACGTGGGCTGCCTTCATTTAGACGCATCCTGTTCAGAAGCCCCCACTGGCCCCAACAGCACCTGCCCTGGCTTGCGCCTCCCTGGGTCTGGGGGGGGCGGCGATCACAGGCTATGGCTCTGGTATCTTTGAAATCATTTATTGTTCACTTTTGCACACGCGTGCTGAGGACAGGGCAGGTCCAGCCTGGGGCCTGCTCCCCACTGCAGCATTCCAGGCCCCCAGAGCGGTCAAAAAGGGGGACAGGGCGTGTCTTTCCACGTTAAGTAAGGGGAGATTCCCTGAGTAAAAGACGTTTCCTTAAGTAGGATGTGTCCAGGCTCCAGGAGCGGTCCTGGGGTTGGGGGTTCTGGGCCTTTAGGCCAGAGCACTACTCATGATTTCTGAGAAGCCACCTGGTGTCCCGGGCGCGGCCGGCTGAGGCTCCTGCAACTCAGGCTGGGTCCCTTTCCAGGCCAGAGACTTCTCCAATTTGGTTTTAAAAAGCAATCCATGACCTGGCAGAGAGTGAGAGGGGGGTCGGGGGTCGGGAGGCAGAGGGGTCTGTCTGCTCGCAGGGGGGCGCGGGTGGCAGGCAGCCTCACCTGGGCAGTCCGCGGTCTCTTTGGAGGCTCGCTTCTTGCAGCAGCCACGGCACAGGCTGAACACACATCTGTTGCCCTGGGCACAGAAAGCTCGGGAGCCTGTGGCCAGCATGGCTCCCGGGGACAGGTAGCCAGCAGGGGAGCAGCCCGCCGGGGAAGCCTCCAGCAGATCCCCACAGCCTGGATGCAGCCCTGGGACCCCCTCGCCCCAACCCACCCAGACTCATTCCCACTCCAGGCCTGGGCAGGGGGCTGGCTGGAAGCAAGGGGCCATCCTGAGGCACCCATGCCACCTTGGGCCACACTGCAAAGCCAGCTGGGCAGGCATCAGACCTGCCACCCCAAGCAGTGCAGGGCCCACCTTGCCCACCCCCCCAGAGGTGAAGCCTTGGCAGCAGCTGGAACCCACTCACCTTTGGGTTTCCACACTGGTCACACTTTGCATATTTTGCTGGGAAAAGAAAAGGGTGCTGGTGAGTGAGAGGTGGGTGGCCTCGCTATGGGGGCTGTCCCGTCGCCTGCATGGAGCCTGCTGACGGTGTCCATGCCAGCTGTGGCCAGCCAGGCCAGGAGGCTCTGGGAGGGCAGAGGATGCAGGCTGGCCACGTCTGCTTTTCCCTCAGCGGGGGACGGGTGAGGGGACCATCCTACAGGGAATGGATAGGAAGCGGGTGGGCTGGGGGACCCTGGCAGGATGAGCAGCCTCGTCCGTCCCACTCCCAGGCAGGGACAAGGGGAGGGATGTTCCCACCCACAGGGTCCAAGGGGGTTCCATGCCCTTCAGTGCCAGGTCTCCCATGCAAAAGGGCCAAGGGTCAAGAACTCAGCCCAAAGCCCCATTTCCTCCCTCTCCCAGCTGCCTCATGCAGTGGCCCGGGGGGGGGGGGGGCAGTGTGGCACGCAGGGACTGCTGGCACCAGGCGGATGTGACAGCTGCTTGTGGACTGGCCAGCTGCCTGGTGGTTACATGGGAAGGTTGCAGGGCTATCTGTGGTCTCCCCTGCAGCTTGTGAAGCTGTCAGAGAAATCTGGGAGGGTGCCACCTGCTGAGGGCCCAGATGGGTTGGCCCAGGATGCGGGGGGCACCAGGATTCTCAGGGGAGACAGCACCGGGCTGAGGCCTTGCTGCTGGTGGCCGTGAAGAGAGGGGTGAGCACTTTCATCCCATCTCACCCAGCCTGCCCTCCTGCCACGTCTGGCCCAGCAACGAGACCCATGTACACACTCCTGGGTACCCCTGCCGCCCTCTCAGTGGCTGCTCAGTGTGAGGCTGGGCAGGGACAGCTGCAGGGACCCAAGGCCCTGACCTGCAGACGAGCTCCTCAGTGGCCACCTGGGTGGCACCTGGCTGCGAGGCTTGTTCCACAGCCTCATCTGACTTGCTGAGCCACGTCCCACATGTGTGGCCTGCACAGGTTCCTGCACTCAGACCCCAGGTCTGGCTGACCACTCCAAGCCCCCAGGCATCTGCTTCCAGCTCTGGGCCTTGAGCCTCGCTGACCACAAGTCTGGGTTCCTGTCACTGGCCACGGAGGAGAGGAGGAGGATAAAGAGGCTGTTGTCTTGGGCCCATCAGCACTTACGCTTCAGAGAGGGGTCGAAGGTCTTGTGGGGGTTCCTCAGCTGCTTCTTCTGCTTGTTCTTGGACAGGACTTCCGTGCCACTCTCCTCCTCCTCCAGGGCCCGCTTGCTGCGCGCACCTCCCTTCTCCTTGCTCCCCTCCCTGGGCCTGTGGGGAGGGCAGTGGGCAGAGCCCAAGGACACCATGAGGGGCCCAGCAGCCACAGCCACATGGGTCGGACCCCAAGTGAGGACCCAGGGTGAGGAGAGGCCAGGTGGCTGTGGCGAGTGCGGTTGCTGAGGAGCGTGAGCAGCATGCAGCCCTCTCAGGAGTGGCTGCTAGGGAAGCTGGGACCCCTGGGATGGAGTCTGCAGCTCAAGCGGGCCAAGGTCTGAGCCACCAGGTCTAGGCAGGGCTGTGGCCACAGATGGGCCTCACCTCTGAGAACCCAGTGGAAGCTAGGGTCAACCTCTTGACCCACGGGCAAATCTGCCAGGATCAGAGAAGTATCTGATCCTGGGCCAAGGCGGGTGGATCACGAGGTCAAGAGATCAAGACCATCCTGGCCGACACGGTGAAACCCCCCATCTCTACTAAAAATGTAAAAATTAGCTGGGCGTGGTGACATGCCTATAGTCCCAGCTGCTTGGGAGGCTGAGGCAGGATAATCACTTGAACCTGGGAGATGGAGGTTGCAGTGAGCTGAGACTGCGCCTCTGCACTCGAGCCTGGGTGACAGAGAGAGACTCTCAAAAAAAAAGATTTAAAATCCAAGCGTCCATGAGGGAGGCTGAGCCACCAGCACTCTCCACCAAGGACGCTGCGGGGCACACAGAAGGCGCATGTTGCTGGGATCTGCGGCCCCTCTTCTCCCTCTGGGGTGGGAGCTGACCCTAATGGCCAAGGACACGCGGGGCAGGTGCACCACTGCGGGCAGAGGGTGGAGCACTCACCCCGGCCGGACGTAGGGCTGGCAGATCCAGTGGAAGGGCAAGTCGCCGGCGGGCTTCGCTCCCTCCTGCCTGGATATCTCCTCCTGCAAAAGCCCGAGGCCCTGGTCACGGCCCCAACCCCTGACCCATGACAAGGCCAGGCTCCCGCCAGTCCCAGCACGTGCCTGACACCGCATCTTCAGCTCCTGGCTCACGGCGGCAATGCCCTCCAGGGTCTTCACCTTGGCCAGCTCCTCTCGCAGCTGCTGATGCACCTGCAGCCTGAGACAGAGGCCCTGTCACGCGAGCTGGGCTCCCTGCTCCACCACCAGGCCCCATGCTGAGTGCCAGGCACACTCCTGCCCAATTCCACTCCTGTCACCCCAGCCCCTCAAGACCTGACTTAGCAGCAAGTTATTTTAACAAAACTTGCAGAAATGCCTCAGACAGGCTCCGATGGTCTGCCTGGGCAACCCCCCATTGTGGCTTCTGCCATAGCGATGACTCACGTGTGGTGCCACAGCTTGAAGAGGTGGGCCCGGACGTAGGACAGCGGGCAGGGGTGCTCCCGTACGATGTCCAGGTATTCCTCGGCCAGCTCCCACACGGCAGGGCTCCGGCCCTCAAACAGGGCGGGGTTGTGCAGGTTGCCTTCTGTGGGAGGAGGACGGAGAGGGAGGCCTTGTGGGCTGCTCCAGGTGGATGGCAGAGGAAAGCCTGGAGCACCCAGGACGCCCTCCTGTGCCACCTCACACCAGGGACAAGGTCCATGAGAGCAGACTGGGACCAAAGAACACTGCGAACAGCACTGTGGGAGGCGCTGACCTGGGCAGTGGCATCGGGGCATACGCACAGGCCCCAGGTGTGTCCTGGGCTCTGCCCACCTGCACTCACCTGCACTCATGACACCCTGTACACCCGTGTCCTGGATGCAGCGCTCCACGTCCTGTAGGCTCTGGATGTTCCCATTGGCAAACACAGGGATGGCCACAGCTTTCCTGCTGGCAGAGAAACACCTGTCCCTCCACCCACCCGGGACAGTGCCCAGGCCACAGACAGTCCCCCAGACTCTATCCTGGCAGGTAGCTTCTGCTCCCACAGCAATGCTGCCCCCAGCCTCAGCCCCAGTCCCCTTGGTGGTCACAGGTGTCAGGTGTGCCGAGTACCCTGAGGTGTGGAGCAGGGACTCCCACCAAAGCCCCAAGGACTGAGGGCTGTGTAAGCCACCACTCTTGTCCACGTCCACTCACCGCACGGCCTTGATGTGCTCCCAGGACGCTGCACCTGACAGGGGCCCCTTCTGCTCCTTGGTGCGCCCATGCACGGTCAGCAACTAGGACAGAGCAGCGGTCGTCTGACACCTCCAAGACCCTCCGCCCCCCTCTGCTCCTCCAAGCCCCCTCTGAGTGTCCTTTGCCCCTTCAAGACCTCCACCCCACCCCAGCCCCCTCTGCCTCTCCAAGCCTCCTCCACCCCTCCAAGCCCTCTCCGAGCCCCCGATGCCCTCTCCAAGCCTCCTCCGCCCCTCCGAGCCCTCTCCGAGCCCCCGCCGCCCTCTCCAAGACCCTCCGCCCCTCCGAGCTCCCGTGTCCAGTTCCAGGGACTTTCCCTCAGCATCTCAGTTCCTGAAGCAGGGCTGAGGAATGGCCGTCCAGGGCCTGCCCCAAGGTCTCTGCACTCCAAGGGAGCCCCAGACTGCACGTGCTGCCCAGACCCACACAACAGCCAGGCTGGGAAGTAGCAGAGTCCTCAATGCCCCAGGCCAAAGGTGTGGGAGAGACTGGCTCCAGGCTGGTGGGACACTGGGCCCACAGCCCCGGGGCAAGCCTCATTCCCCGGGTGATGGAGGTTGCTGTCCGCCTCCAGGTGAGTGTCTTGAGGGGCATCCCTGGGGACAGCAGCCCATCCAGGCCTGCGCCGGGACAGGCTGTGTGCAGGGAACACAGGCAGGGGAGCAACTCTGCTGATGGCCAGGTGGCTCCTTCCTGACCCTCTCGGGAGACTGGAAGCTGAGCATCCCAAGAGGAGGCCCTGCCGGCCTCTAGGATGGTAGGAACATGGTGAAGACCCTGATACTACTCTCTCCGCAGGGACAAAACCCTGGAGCCAGGAAAGCAGTTGCTGCTGTAAAGGCCTGGGCTCTAGGTGGTGGCACTCAGAGCCTGTGGGGACAGGCCAGTCAGGAGAGCCACTGCCCCCATGAGGCCAGCGGTGCACGGTGTCTGAGTGGACAGAGGAAGAGCCTCAGCTGTCTCCTCTCCGTAGAGGCCCCCGAGGCCCACACACCCCGCGCGCCCAGGGCCCGGCCGAGGCCCACACATCCCGCGCGCCCAGGGCTCACCTGGCAGCCGGCCTTCTCCAGCATCTGGGCGTACCGCACAGTCTTGTCGATCTCTGGGAAGACACGGATTTTGCACGTGATGGGAACAGAGAGCTTCTCATGGGCCAGCAAAACTGGGGAGAGGAGAGGCAGCCTCTGAGGGGGCCGTGCTGTTCCCAGAGCCCAGGGCCCCACAGACAGCAAAGCTGACAGCTTTGCCGGGAGGCTGAGGCAGCCCGGCCACCAACTGAGCATCGCCCTCAGGTTGCTGGGCAGGCTCCCTCTGCCATCCCCTGGCCCTCCTAGGTTCAACAAGTAGGGCCAAGGCCAGCTCTGTCTCCCAGGACATCTGAGGCTGGGCCTGAGCAAGGACTCTGCCCTGGCACCTACTACCTGGTGTTAAGGGGCAAGTGGCACAGGACGGGCAACTTCATGGCCACCTCTTTCCAGCAGAGAGCCTGCTGTGGGCAGGAAGCCCCAGGGTGCTGCTGGGAGCCCCTGCCAACACCTGTCCTCTCCCGAGCCCCACCAAGTGACAGTGCTCATGTGTCTCAAGGGCCTGGGGGCTCCTTGCCGCCCACACAGTCAACTCACTCATTCTTTGGAGCAGGTCCCACTCATCCTGCAGGAAGGCGCCATAGTGACCTGCAAAGAACAGGCATGGCCTGGCTGACACCTGTGTTCAGGCCGGCGGGGCCGAGGCCTTGCACCCATTCTGCACCCCCTCCTCTGTCCCCGAAGGCCAGGAGCTGCCCCGAAAATCCCCAGAACCAGCAGTGTCTCTAGTTGGGGCCGTGGAACAGTCAGAGTCTAGTGGTTTGTTGGCATCAGACTTGGGCTCTATTTGCCCAACTGCCTAAGCCCAGAAGGTGCTGGATGGAACCCCCGCCCCACAGTCTGGGACCAGCAACACCTCCTCAGGGGCCCGTGAGGGAGACAGGCTGGACCCCACGCACAGCAGTGCAAGGGGGTGAGGGGACCCGCTGGCAGCAATCATGTTTATGCAGAAGGAGCTCCCTGAGGGAAGGGAGAGCCAGCAGGGCTCGGACCACAGCCCCAGAGGCCTGAGGACAGCACCCTCCAGAGGCAAAGCACAGAGGACGACTGGCCCCAGCCCATGACAGAGGCAGGGCCAGCCATCCTGCAAGCTCACCACACCTGGGCTGCCCTCAGCTGGCTCTGGCTCCTGCCCCCAGTGCCCCCATGCTCCATGTGGAGCTCACCTCTCTTGGCTATCATCTGTGGGCAGCCCAAGTTCAGGTCGATGGCGTCACAGTAATCCTGAGCCAGGAGAGCCGCCTGAACAAACACCTCCGGGTCATTGGCACAGAACTGCAGAAGATGAAGGAATCAGCCATGAGCCCAGCCAGGCGCTAGTCCCTTGCTGCCCAGCACTACGAGAGGTCCAGTGTGACCCCATGAGATTGTGGGCCCAGGTTCACTGCAGGAGGGTGTCCTGTCCTGCTGAGGCTTACAATATGACAGAGCTGGAGGAGTCGTGAAACCACCCAGATTTACAGATTTTCTTCTGAACTGTGGCAGAAGCCACAATCACTGACTTCTGAAGAGCAGAGGCATCTCTACTGGTTCTGAAGAGGGAGTGTGGTGTGAGACGCAGCAATCGAGGCGGTGCCAGGAGGGCTGCCTGAGCCAGCTCCTAGGAGTGGGGTTGGATTCTGGGATGTGCACCTACAGCCCTGGCTGGGCCATAGGAATCACTGCTGTGGCTGCGTGGACTCTCCGCCCCTGGCGAAACCTTCTCCCTCTCCTCCTGAAATTGGGAAGCTGTCTCTGGAAAGGCTGAGAGTGATGTCCCGCCATAGAGGGAAGGGTTCTTCCCCAGGCATTCCAGGGGCTGAGACCCAACACTGTCACAGCCACAGCCCCTCCTGCGCACCTGCACGATGAGGGGCCGGTCCTCAGGGCACACCTCGCAGTACAGGTTCTCCTTCCGGTAGTTGGCGTCGCGGATGAAGACTTGGGCATGCAGCATGGGTGTGTAGCAAAGCTGTGCCCCGTGGCGCCGGCTCAGCAGCCTCCAGGCCAGCTCGCTCTGGTCCACCATGGGGGCCACCACGTGGCGGGCCCCCCGAAGGGTGTGACTCCAGAACTCGAAGCCCTGCAGCTTTGGCATCATCTCCAGGCTGGCGGAAAGGAGCAGACCCAGGGCTCTGCCAGGCCCAACGACGGGCCTAAGACTCAGAGGCAGCGGTCACTCTTCTAAGGCCGCTCTAGTAGCACTGTTGGGTCACACGCAGGGGGAACTAAAGGTGGGGGTCAGTGCAGGCTGGAGAAAGACCACTCCACTGCCGCCACCTCCCAGTGGAGCTCGAGGGAGCCGCTGGGCCCCTAGGCCTTGACCCTCCCTGGGGAGTGGGGCTCGCTGTCGGCCTGGTAGGAATGGTGAGGATGGGGAAGAAACCGCTACGCCAGCGTCCCCGCGGGCCTGGCCCTGAGCAGACCGCCCTACGGTGAAGTTAGGACCACGGCAGGGCCACGCCGCGGCCGGGCACTGCACGGACCCCCGGGCCCCTTCCCGGGAGAATCGGTCCCGCGCCGGGCCAGAGGAAGGGCAGAGCTTCCCTCTCCGCGCCCGGCCAGGCGGCCCGGCTGGCCCGAAACGCCTGGCCGTAGCCACGCGGCGGGCAGCGTCCGCGCTATGAACTGACAAGAGCCCCCGAGTCCTCACCGCTCGAGTGCCCCGCCGTGTCCGTCGCGCGCCTTTGGCTCCGAGGGCGCTGGCCGCCTGTGTCCCGGGCCCGCCCCGCTCCGGCCTCGCCGACGCCCTGGGCCCCTGCTGCGCTCGGGCCTCCGGGAACGCCAGCACCGCGCCAGGGCCGCAGCCGGGGCCGCAGCCGGGCCCAGGGCTCCGCGCCGCCACCGGAAGGTGCCGCGTCCTGCGCGGTCCGGGCGGCCCACGGTACACCGGGAAACGCGTCCCCCGGAAACCGCGCCCGGCTCTGAGGGGCCTGGCGACAGAGAGCTCGCGGCGCGGGGTCTGAGGTCACAGGCCGAGGTCAGCACCGTGCTCGGCAGGCCGCGGCCAGAGGGGTCGGGACTCGCCGGGACTCACCCACTGCTTGCTGGAAACGGGGCGCCGGCCATGTGGAAATTGGGCTTCGCTGAGGTGCACATAAGGCCCGGACCGCTGGTAGACCGTGGGCGCCGAGGCCCAGCGCCGCCTGGCACCGGAGTTCGAATTCCGGGCTTCACCCGGTTCTCTCCTAAGGCGGCCCCGGAGCCCCGCCGCGAACCCACGCACGTGTCGCCTCGACAGCCCCTCCGTTGCGGAAAATCAACCCCCAAGGGCCTTGCCCGCCCTGGGTTTCCGCAGCCGCCAGACTTCCATCGACTTTCCTTCGCCCCCTCTTTGGGTTATTTCGAGCTGTGGGGACCCACTCGGAACCCCAGAGTGGATGTGAAGGTTATTTTAAACCGAAGGCATTTGAGACCTAACAGATGCAAAAATAAGCTTTGTCAGAGCTTTCCATATCTGAGCGCGAAGTTGGAAGTTCAACCAGGAGACTCAGTACATATGACACGTGAAAGGGAAGTATCTGGGGCCCCCAAAATCACTAAAAACCCAGGCTGGAAACTGCTTAGGGCAAACCTGCCTCCCATCCGATACACAGTCACGTCTCTGCGCACTGAGACAGATGCATATCTGATTGCCTCCTTCGAAAAGGCTATCAGAGGCCGGGCGCGGTGGCTCACGCCTATAATCCCAGCACTTTGTGAGGCCAAAGCGGGTGGATCACGAGGTGAAGAGATCGAGACCATCCTGGTCAACATGGTGAAACCCCGTCTCTACTAAAGATACAAAAATTAGCCGGGCGTGGTGGTGCACGCCTGTAGTCCCACCTACTCGGGAGGCTGAGGCAGAATTGCTTGAACCCAGGAGGTGGAGGTTGCAGTGAGCCGAGATCGCGCCATTGCACTCCAGCCTCGGTAACAAGAGCGAAACTCCGTCAAAAAAAAAAAAAAAAGAGAGAGAGAGAGAAAAGGCTATCAGAAGGCTGGGCTTAGTGGCCCACATTGAGGCCAAGAGTTCGAGACCAGCCTGGCCAACATGGTGAAACGCTGTCTCTACTAAAAATACAAAATTAGCTACTCAGGAGTAGCTGAGACTACAGGCACGCACCACCACGCCCAGCTAATTTTTGTATTTTTAGTAGACACAGGGTTTCACCATGTTGACCAGGATGGTCTCGATCTGACCTCATGATCCACCCGCCTCGGCCTCCCAAAGTGCTGAGATTATAGGTGAGAGCCACCACACCGGCCCTGACTCAGGGTTTTTAAGCACCATATCGAACCAATAATTGTAAAGGGCCAAAGATTTATACGATCCAAAGAGAAACCAAGAGTATTCGAACCAGTAATTGGCCACCAAGCTGCACTGACCCAGGGGTGAGCCTTAGGAAGCCAGACTTAAATGTTATAGAATTTTTTTTTTTTTTTTTAATTTAGCAAATACCTCTGTAGCCACAGCCTGCAGGGGAAACTTACCCTACAGAATTCATCTGACGAAGTCACTAAGCACCACCACCACCACCCAGGGGGGTGCGAAAAGGATTGGAATTCAGAGTTTCTGTTCTATAATATATTATCTAAAATAATATCAATTAGAAAATTATGAGACATACAAAGAAACAAGAATATGGCTGGGTACAGCAGCTCATGCCTGAAATCACAGCTCCTTGGGAGGCTGAGGTGGGTGATCACTTGAGGTCAGGAGTTTGAGACCAGCCTGGTCAACATGATGAAAAACCCATCTCTAGTAAAAATACAAAAATTAGCCGGGCATGATGGTGGGCACCTGTAATCCCAGCTACTTGGAAGACTGAGGCAGGAGAATCATTTGAACCTAGGAGTGAGTGAGCCAAGATCACACCACTGAACCCCAGCCTGGAGGACAGAGCAAGACACTGTCTTAAAAAAAAAAAAAGAGAATACATAGGGCATGCCCATAAAACAAAGTGATTCTTAAAAACTGTCCTCGGCCAGGTGCAGTGGCTCATACCTGTAATCCCAGCACTTTGGGAGGCCAAGGCAGGTAGATCACTTGAGGCCAGGAGTTCAAGACTAGCCTGGCAAACATGGTGAAGCCTCATCTCTATCAAAACATATGAAAAGTTAGCCGGTGTGGTGGCACGTGCCTGTACTCCCAGCTACTTGGGAGGCTGAGGCAGGAGAGTCACTTGAACCCAGGAGGCAGAGGTTGCAGTGAGGCAAGATTACACCACTGCACTCCAGCCTGGGTGACAGAGCAAGACTTAGTCTCAAAAAAAAAGAAAAAAACCGTCCATAAGAGGGCCAGATATTGGATGTAGCCCACTTCAAAGCAGCTTATAAATATACCTAAAGAACTAGCATATGGGTGGCTCATGCCTGTAATCCCAGCACTCTGGGAGGCCAAAGCAAGAGAATCACCTGAGGTCAGGAGTTTGAGACCAGCCTGGCCAACATGGTGAAAACCCCATCTCTACTAAAAATACAAACATTCGCTGGACATGGTGGTGGGCGCCTGTAGTCCCAGATACTCTGGTGGCTTAAGCAAGAGAATCACTTGAAACTGGGTGGTGGAGGTTGCAGTGAGCAGCGATTGTGCCATTGCAGTCCAGCCTGGGCAACAGAGTGAGATTCATCTCACTAATAATAATCAAAAAATAATTAGAACTAATAATAATCAAAAAATAAAGAACACTAGTAAAGGTAATTATTTAAAAAACAGTATATATTTTTCTTTTGGCCAATTTAAATTTTAAATTATTATTATTATTATTTTGAGATGGAGTCTCGCTCTGTTCCCCAGGCTGGAGTGCAGTGGCACGCTCTCTGCTCACTGCAGCCTCTGCCTCCTGGGTTCAAGCAATTCTGCCTCAGCCTCCCAGGTAGCTAGGATTATGGGATTACAGGTGTGCACCACCACACCCGGCTAATTTTTGCATTTTTAAGTAGAGACCAGGTTTCACCATATTGGGCAGGCTGGTCTCAAACCCCTGACCTTGTGATCCGCCCACCTCAGCCTCCCAAAGTGCTGGGATTACAGGTGTGAGCCACCTCACCTGGCTTATTTATTTATTTATTTTAAAGATGGAGTCTTACTATATTGCCCAGGCTGCTCTCAAACTCCTGGGCTCAAGTGATCCTCCTGCTTCCCTGCTTCAGCCGCTCAAGTAGCTGGGACTACAGGCAGATGTCACTGTGCTTGGCCCAGCCTGTTATCCGATTAAAAGATGGCTGCATAACACAGTAATTATAAAACCATACTATCATGTATAACATATAAAAATATACCTTATGATGTGTAACTTCTAACTATAAAAAGGTTGTAACATATAAAGACATAAAATTATATGACGAAATACAGTGAAAAGGAAGGAAGAGGGAATGAAATTACATTGGAACAAAGTTTCTGTGTTTTACTGGAATTAAATAAGTATTCATCTGAAAAAGATTGTGATAAATTAGAATGCTTGTTAAAATCCCCAGAGCAATCATAAGAAAATAAATACATTTTATATATATAAAAGAAATTAAAATGGTACACTGGAAAATATTCATTTAACACAGCAAAGGCAATGACGGAGAAACAGAGGAATTAAAAAACACAAAACACATAACTTTTGTAAAAATAGAGAAATTAGCCGGGCATAGGGCTGAGCACGGTGGCTCATGCCTGTAATCCTAGCACTTTGGGAGGCTGAGGAGAGTGGATCGTTTGAGGTCAGGAGTTCGAGACCAACATGGTGAAACTCTGTCTCTACTAAAAATACAAAAATTTGCCATCGCGTGGTGGTGCGAGCCTGTAATCCCAGCCTACTCGGGAGGCGGAGGCAGGAGAATTGCTTAAACGCAGGAGGCAGAGTTTACAGTGAGCTGAGATCACACCACTGCACTCCAGCCTGGGTGACAGAGTGAGACTCTGTCTCAAAGCCAAAAAAAAGAAAGAAATTAGCTGGGTGCAAGGTGGCAGGCCTCTGTAATCCCAGCTGACAGGGTGGCTAAGGCAGGGGACTCTTTTAAACCCGGGAGGTGGGGTTGTAGTAAGCCGAGACTGCGCCACTACACTCCAGCCTGGGTGACAGAGCAAGACTCTGTCTCAAACAAAACTAAAACAAAAACCCAGTGGCATATGTAAATGTAACTGTGTCAATGATACCAAATGATAATGAATTGAATGCTCCAAGTAAAAGGCCAAGATTTTCAGAGTGGGTTAAGAAACAAATAAGATCCAACTATATGCTCTATGCAATCTATATGGTTTAATTTTTATTTTATTTTTTTATTTTATTTAGTCTGAGTTTCACTCTTATTGCCCAGGCTGGAGTGCAGTGGTGCAGTCTTGGCTCACTACAACCTCCACCTTCCAGGTTCAAGCGAGTCTCCCGCCTCAGCCTCCCAAGTAGCTGGGATCACAGGTGCCCGCCACCATATCCAGCTAATTTTTGTATTTTTAAAGTAGAAATGAGGTTTCACTGTGTTGATCAGGCTGACCTCGTGATCCTCCCACCTCAGCCTCCCAAAGTGCTGGGATTACAAGCATGAGCCATCGCACCTAGCCAGTTTTTATATTTTTAGTAGAGACGGGGTTTCACCATGTTGGCCAGGCTGGGCTAGAACTCCTGACCTCAGGTTATCCACCCACCTTAGCCTCCCAAAGTGCTGGGATTACAGGTGTGAGCCACCTCGCCCGGCCACAATCTACACACTTTAGATTCAAAGACATAAACAGGTTGAAAGTGAAAATATGAGTAAAGATATACCATACAAACAGTACCCAAAAGAGCACTGGAATGGCTGTACTAATATCAGACAAAACAGACATGAAGATACATATATCACCAGAGACACAAGGAGATTTGAAAAACACTATCAATCAATCTGACTTGACAGACATTTATGGGAAACTTCACCCATGTGGCTACCCCATATACTAGACCATTAAAGAATACAATAGGCCAGGCGAGGTGGCTCATGCCTGTAATCCCAGCACTTTGAGAAGCCGAGTTGGGCAGATCACCTGAGGTCAGGAGTTCAAGACCAGCCTGGCCAACAGGGTGAAACCCCATCGCTACTAAAAAAAAAATACAAAAATGAGCTGAGCGTAGTGGCACATGCTTATAATCCCAGCTACTGAGGAGGCTGAGGCGGGAGAATCATTTGAACTCGGGAGGCAGAGGTTGCAGTGAGCCAAGAAGTGCCATTGCACTCCAGCCTGGGTGATAGCAAAACTCCATCTCAAAAAAAAGCAAGTCTCAACTATATGTTGTTAAAAGTATCATATTTTAAATACAAAGAATTAGTTCAAAGTAAAAAGAAAAAAACAAATCCAAGAAAACAGTAAAAATTAAAAAGCAGGTGTAACTATATTGTTAATGGAAAAGGTAGACTTCATGATAAAGCAAGGGACTTTGAAGCTTAATCAGGTCTGAGGGTCAACCCAGCCTGGCTCTGGTCCCCTGGCTCATCACCTCCATCACCTGGAGCAGGTGAGAAGGCAAAATCCAAAGCCAGGTGTCCCATCATGGGGAAGGAAGGTGCCCCAAGCCAGTGGCCTGGTGACCTGTTTTCCATCTTTGTAATTCTATTATTCCAAGAGCATTATGTAAATGGACTCATACACACCTCTTCAGATTGGCCTTTTTGTTTCACTCCACATAAATTTGAGAACTATCCATGTTGTTTCATGTATGCATAGTTTGTGCATATAGGGACATTTCTACCCTTTCTCTCTCTCTCTCTTTTTTTTTAGACAGAGTCTTGCTCTGTTGCCCACCTGGAGTGCAGTGGTGCAATCTTGGCTCATTGTAGCCTCCACATACCAGGTTCAATTCTCTCGTCTCAGTTTCCTGAGTAGCTAGGATTACAAGCATGTGCCACCACGCCCGGCTAATTTTTGCATTTTTAGTAGAGAGAGGGTTTGGCCATGTTGGCCAGACTGGTCTCAAACTCCTGACCTCATGATTCGCCCACCTCGGCCTCCCAGAGTGCTGGAATTACAGGTGTGAGCCACCGTACCTGGTGAGACTTGCTTTTTTATACAATCTGATAATCTTCTTCCTTTTAATTGGAATGTTTAGTCCATTTACATCTAACACAGTTAGTGACATGGCTGAATTTATGTCTATTCTCTTCCTTCTTGCTTCTACTTGTCTGTTCTGCTTTGTGTTATTTTGCTGCTCCTTTCCTGCCCTCTTCTGGGATAATACAATAGTATTATTTTAGTGTTCTATTTCATGTCTTCTATTGGCTTCTTAGTGATACTTCATTTTATTGCTTTCTAGTTGTTCTAGGGCTACTAACATACATCCTAAGTTTTCCAAATCTCTTTAGAATTAATGGTATACAATTTATACCAGGCACTTCCCTTTATTACTTCCCACTGCAGAAATGTAATACATTTATGAGTATAGTTTCCTTGATCCCCTGTTGACATACATTTCCTTGTTCCTTGCTTGCTTTTTTGAGACAGAGTCTCATTGTGTGACCCAGGCTGGAGTGCAGTGGCACAATCTTGGCTCATCGTAACCTCCACCTCCCAGGTTCAAGCAGTTCTTCTGTCTCAGCCTCCAGAGTAGCTGGGAGTACAGACGCCTGCCACCATGCCTGGCTAATTTTTGTATTTTTAGTAGAGACGGGGTTTCACTGTGTTGGTCAGGCTGGTCTCGAGCTCCTGACCTCCTGATCCGCCCGTCTCAGCCTCCCAAAGTGCTGGGATTACAGGAATGAGCCACCGTGCCTGGCTGACAATTACTTATGTAAATATCTGGATCCGAAAGGAGTGGGGAGTGGTAGGTGTTTCTGTCTCTTTAAATCTTGTGATAGATGCTGTGGAGGGGGAGAGGGGATAGAGACCTGAGTCTGAGAGGCTGAAACCAAGGGACACGCCTGCTCTGGTTCCTCCTGGAATCTCAGGACCAGCCAAAATGCACAGCCCAGATTCTGGGAGGACAAGGCCTGCCTGCCTGGCACCAGCCAGCTGCTCCAGAGATGGAGACCACTGTCCCCACAGTGCGGGGGGAGGGGGCGAGGAAGGAGGCTTGGAGCTGGTTTGCTCACCCTGCGTTCCTGTAGGAGAACTGCCCCTGTCTCTTCAGTGCCCCAGGTACCAGAACTCTGAGGCGCTGGATTCCAATCACGCTCCAGCTCAGTGGTTGCTTTGGTGGAGGGACTGACATCTGCCTGGAGCTTCCGGCTCTGACAGTTAGCAGATGACGTCACTTCCGTTTTGAGTGTCGCTGTTCAGTGGTTGCCCAGGTGTTACGTTATCCACACCCGACGTAGATCTAGGTGTCATTTTATCGTAGCTCAGGGAGAGCGGACAAACCTTTCCTTCTCTTCGTCTCTCTAGCCTGTATCTCTCATTTGTATCACGGTCATCTTCACTATTCCTCCGCATACGTTTAGAATTACTTCGTATGCTCTTATTTTACTTCTTCATATGTTAAACATAAATTAGGAAACTCAGGACATGGGGAATACTGTATCCTCCCATTTTTCCCCTTTTTCATTGTTTTCTGTTTCCTGATGCTCCGAGATGCTTTTTTTTTTTTTCCTGAGACAGAGTCTCGCTCTGTTGCCCAGGCTGGAGTGCAGTGGCGCGATCTCGACTCACTGCAACCTCTGCCTCCTGGATTCAAGTGATTCTCCTGCCTCAGCTTCCAGAGCAGCTGGGACTACCCCAGCGCACACCACCGTGAGTGACTACTTATTTTTAGTCGTGATGGGGTTTCCCCATATTGACCAGTCTGGTCTCATGATCCACCCACCTCAGCCTCCCAGTGTTGGGATTACAGGCATGAGCCACCAGGCCCAGCCGAGGGTCTTGTTCTTAAGATTTTTTTTTTTTTTTTTTTTTGAGACAGAGTCTTGTTCTGTTGCCAGGTGCCAGGCTTGAGTGCAGTGGTGCAATCTCGGTTTACTGCAATCTCCACCTCCTGGGTTCAAGCAATTCTCCTGCCTCAGCCTCCCAAGTAGCTGAGACTACAGGCGCACACTACCACACCCAGCTACTTTTTGTATTTTTTAGTAGAGACGGGGTTTCACCATGTTGGCCAGGATGGTCTCCATCTCTTGACCTCATGATCTGCCCGCCTTGGCCTCCCAAAGTGATGAGATTACAGGCATGAGCCACCTCACCTGGCCAAGATTTTTTTTTTTTTTTTCAAAGATGGGGTTTCACTATGATGACCAGGCTGGTCTTGAACTCCTGACTTCAGGTGATCAACCCACCTCGGCCTCCCAAAGTGCTAGGATTACAAGCATGAGCCACCACGCCTGGTGCAAGATTTTTTTTTTTAGGTGGACCAGAGCTAACTAGTAACTATTTAGCTAATAAGTCTTGGGCCTTGAGACAAGCCCCTCTGAGTACTCAATGTCTTGTGAACTCTGAGGTTTTCTAGTCTGGCTGATAGGAACAGGCAGTTTCCAGCCGTGTACAAGCACTGATCCCTCTCATCCTTTGCTGGCTTCCTGATGGCACACATGGATGGTGCTCAGCCTGGTCCTCAAGGGAGAGCCCCTGCAACCCCCCGTCTGTCTGTGCAGCTCCTCCTGGGTGCTGTCCTGCAACCCCTGGCCTCATTTTCTCGCTGGACTCTCAGCTCCACCTCCTCAAGGAGTCTGCTGGGCTCCCCTTCTCCCTGTGGCCAGCCTGGAAGCTGACAGGCAGAAGGCTGAGGTTACCCCAGGGTTCCCGGCACCTCATTCCCACCCAGGGGTCACTGTCCTTCATCAGCTGAGGCCGGGGATACCCACAACCAGCATCTCATGTTCTTTGCCTGGATTTTCAGCTGTTTCAGGCGGGAGGGTGAATGAAGGCCTTGCTACTCTGGGTGTCCAAACTCCAATTCATTAATTTTCACTTTAATTAAAAAGAAAAAATAACTGAAGATAATTGCATAACTTCAGGTAACTGTGTCTTCATAACAGAGATGTGGTTTCTCTCAGATCTCCCTGAAGGTAATTTGCAATGTGGATGCATCAGGCACATCAGAGCCCTCTGAAGCCTCGGCAGGAGCTGTGCCTTGACACCACATCCAGGTACCAATGAGCAGGAGGGGTGGCAAAAGCCCATGTGCTGGGCACTGCCCGCCTGCCCTGCAGGGCCTGAGGCTGCAGAGCTAAGCAGTTGGGTTCTGAGCCTAGATGATCCCCAGTCCACCCCCAGATAGGCCCAGACATAGCTCCCACTGGCCGATGAGCTTCTGTCTTCCCTGGTGGCCCTGAGCCTGTGTGCATGGCTGGGTGAGAGCGGCTTGAGGAGGGGTGGAGAGAGGTGGGAGGGGGCCTGGGCTAACAGGGGCATCTGCCCAGCATTGGGGGCTGCAGGAGGAATATGGCTGAGCCTCGATCCAATGCCCACCTGCCATCCAAACTCGTGCCTGGGCACTGCCCACCTGCAGCCACACCAGGCCCCTGGTGCTCACTGTGGTCCTGGACACCCGTGCCCATCTCACCCTCACCTTCCCCGGCAGACCCGGCCCACTCCGTTGCCCTGGGAGGTGTCCCCTGCGCCCATTCCTTCCAGGAGCTCTCCCAGCCCCCGCCCACCTGTGTGGCCAGCATTGATGCTGCAAAGGCCTCTCCTGTCTGTGGGTGCGCCGTGCCTTCCAGAACCCCAGGCAAAATCCAGTCCTGGCTCTCGCCCCCTACCCCAAGCTAATGTCCACCCAGCCACCCCAGGCCAGCTGCCTGTGGGGTGCTGCATCCACCCCACCCCTTGACGCTGGGTGTCCAGGTGCCCAGGGCTCCCTGCCCCTTGCTCCCTCCCAGCCTCCACTCCTTTGCCTAAATCTAAGTCTTCGTCAGCCTGGCCAGCCAACGGCGCTATTCCACAGTCTCCTGAGGCTGAGGCATCTTTGGCAGGGTGATTGCCTGTAGTTGGCTGACTTGAAGCAAATACTATTCTCCATGGGCTGAAGCCAACTTGCCGATGTCAGCTCCTCCCAGTGTTTCTTACTGGTGCTGTTTCCTTGCCAGAGCCTGGACACACCCCTGGCCCCCGTGCCTTCCAGGGAAGCCCGGGGCTGCCCCATGGCTCATCCCTCACTCCCTGACCCAGCCCCGACTGTGGGACACGGCCTCAGGGAGCACAGGAACTGGCCTAGGGGATCAGAGGACAGAGGGCATCCCCTCCACGGCCCGACTGTGGCTTGCAGCTGCCAGTCAGGGAGGAGGAAAGAAAAAGGAGAGCCACAGAGATGACGTGTGATTTAATTGTGGGGAGACCGAGGAGAATAGCATTTTTACCAAATTGGTGTAAAAATGAAATGGAGTCCAGACGTGTACACTGACAGTTATAGTAATTTCAAAATCCCAGCAGCAATTTGAATCATTTCTTGAAAAACACACACAGACAGTGAGTTGGTGCGCGGCGCGGTCCGCAGGGTTGGAGCCAGCCCTGCATCATGGGTGCAGCCGGGCACTGTGGGCCCGCGCCGGGCTTCCCGGCTCCTTGGTGACCTCCCACAGAGTGGGCCGAGCCACGTGTGGCTCGGAGGGGGCCGCCCGAGCCCGCAGGAGACATGGGGAAATGGTAGCAATGTGCAGGACCCGCATGCTGCCTGAGGAGTCTTTGCAGGGTGCACAGGCCTGGGGGTCTCTACCAGCAATGCAATAAATATGCAAATCCAAGCGGAGAAAGACCAAGCGCAAACCCCACAGGCGCACGAGGCCCAGCCCGGTTCCTGCAGGTGCTGCCGGCTCTTCACAGACCGGGAGTCTCCAAGCCGGCGGCTCTGGTGTCCCCGAGGTGCCCTGGGAGGCAGTGGGCGGGTGGGACAGGCCTAATGCCTACGGTCTAGTAGCCTCGGGGAGCAGTGGCACTGGGCCCAGTAGGGTCCCACCGGCAGGACCCTTCCAGCCCCGCTGCACGGTGAAGGGGATGGCGGAGCAGCCTCCGGGGGCAGGCGGGGGTGGGACCTAGCCCTCCCGCACGCTCACGCGTGGCTCAGCCAGGGAGCTGTGGATGATGCCGATGATGGACTCCAGGCCGCGGCCCTCCAGCAGTGTGCGGTGGTCACCCTCGATGATGTGGACGGACACCTTCCCGTCGCACACCTGCAGGGGATGCCGTCAGCGGCTGCCCCGCTCCGCCCCACTCCTGTCCAAGTCCCCGCCCCAATCTGCCCCGTGCACACCTGGGAGAGGTTGTAGTCCGTGCCCAGGTCTAAGTCCCCGCCCCCATCCGTCCCCTGCGCACCTGGGAGAGGTTGTAGTCTGCGCCCAGGTCTTCGCCGTAGGCGCCGCTTGTCTTCGCGCGCAGCAGCGTCACGTTGCCGTGGTACTTGGCCTTGGGCGTGTACTGCTCTGCGGCACGCAGCTTGTAGTAAAAGGACAGGGCCGCGAAGCTCAGCTCCTGGCGGTCCAGGCCCTGGTGGCTCTTGGTGATCAGGTCCACGGCGGCTGCCACGCGCTCCTCCAGGCTGTTCAGTGGCAGCAGCACCTCCAGCACCTGCGGGGTTGGGGTCTGACCAGGTGCCGGCGGCACCCACAGCGACGGCCTACCCTGTCACCCTGTGCTGCGCTGCGGGGTGGGCTCTTTTTCCTTTTTTCCTGCTGTATTTTTGATTTCAGATATATTTTGTCATTTTTTTTTTTTGAGACACAGTTTTGCTCTTGTTGCCCCGGCTGGAGTGCAATGACACAATCTCAGCTTACCGTAACCTCTGCCTTCTGAGTTCAAGTGATTCTCCTGCCTCAGCCTCCTGAGTAGCTGAGATTACGGGCGCGTGCCACCACGCCTGGCTAACTTTGTATTTCCAGTAGAGATGGGGTTTCTCCATCTTGGTCAGGCTGGTCTCAAATTCCCAACCTCAGAAGATCTGCCCACCTCGGCCTCCCACAATACTGAGATTATAGGCAAGAGCCACTGTGCCTGACTAGGGTGGGCCCTTAAAGGGGTGAAGCTGGGGGAGGACTTTAATGCTCTTCGCCCCCATCCCCAGCCCCCTACTCTACCCCTCCCTTCCCTTCCCACCCAGTGTTCTGGGTCCTGCAGCCTCAGGGGTGCCTGGGACCCACCCTGCTGTGCTCCGCGTCCGTGAACTGCTGCACGAAGAAGCACATGGCCTCTGTCTCGGCCTCAGCCTCGCAGCCTGGGGTCAGCTTCGCCCGGTAGCTCTGAGAGGAGGAAGGGGCTGCTGAGCGGATGGAAGGGGTGGGGCCTCCTGAGTGACGGCCCCACCGCCAAAGTCAGGGCACAGGTAAGGAGCTCAGATGTTTGCCGCAGGCCTCCAGTACCTGGCCTGTCTCTCACCTGGGTGTAGGCCAGCACGTAGGTGTGCGAGCCGTCGAACAGGAAGAGGCTGTTGTTGGTAGGGGCTGGGCTCTGCTGGGCCTGCAGCTGGGAGCACATCTCAAAGGCCACACAGGCCCCATAGGAGTAGCCGGCCACGCGGTAGGGGCCCTCGGGCTGCACCTGCCTGATGCAGTCGACGTAGTAGGCGGCCAGGCTGTGGATGCTGTCGAGGGGGGCAGCTAAAACGGCAGGGACGCGCACTCAGCACACACGGGCCGCAGCCACGCCCCCGTGACGGTCAGCCGGGCCACTGTGCCCCGAGGAGGTCCGGGAGTACCTCGGGTGCACTGCAGGCCATAGGTGGGGACGCTGAGCCTGGAGGCCAGGCTGTGGAACACAGCGGTGGAGCCCTCGATCGGGTGCACCAGGAACAGGGGCCGCTCGGAGCTCTGCACCGAGTTGAGCCGCGTCAGGGTGGGGCCCTCGGGGTTCACCAGCAGGGAGCGCAGGTTCAGCTGGCTCTGATGCTGGGCCGGGCTGTTCTTGGACGTGGGGGATGCCAGCTCTGTGAGGACAACAGGGGCAGATGCCGGGCTGGCCTGGATGCAGGGGCCTGGCACCACCCAAGAACACGCAAACACACATGCAAGTCCTCGAGGTGCTATGTCAGGTGGGAATGCTCAGAGAGGCACCCGTGACGAAAGGTGGAACACCTGCTGGGACACGGTCCAGAGGAAGGACCAGGGCAGCCCAGGGAACCCGCTTCCGCCTGGCTGCCCACACACACTGCTGGCCGCACCTGCCTTCGAAGACAGCTCCTGCAGCTTCCGGAGCGTGAGCTGCCGCACCTCACGCATGGACAGTGCCAGGTCGTGTTCGCGCTCCAGTGTCTGGCGCACCTCCACGCCCATGAGCGAGTCCAGGCCCAGGTCCGCCAGGGAGCTGTCCAGGTTGACGTCAGCCAAGTCGCGGATGCCTGGAAGGGATGTGCGCAGTTGGCAACTCCAGAGGGGACGGCCCGGGTGGGGCAGGGCTGATGCCCAGGGGTGTGCAGGCTGTGTGTCTCCCAAAGCACGGTCACCACAGTGGCATCTGTGCCCACAGCCAGGCTCTGCAGACTACGGTATCCACCCCAGAAAGCAAGCTCTACAGATGGGGAAACTGAGGCACACAGAACCATGCCTGCTGTGTTACAGACCCTGATGCCAGTGGGGCAACTGCCTGGCGTGGCTCCTGCTGGCAGTGCTCACCCAGGATGTGTGCCACGGCCTTCACCAGGTCCCGCTGGCCGTCCCCATCCCTGTAGGCAGCAGCCTTCTCAGCCAGCACGAAGCTGCTCAGGACGGCGTGGGGCTGGTTCAGGAAGAGGTCCAGCACCTCCAGGCAGGAGGCCATGCGCTGGGGCAGTGTGCCCCCGATGACCGTGTCGTTTGTGCCCATTGCCTCCAGCACGATGCCCACATCGCCGATGGCGCCCCACTGCACGGCCAGGCCTGCAGGCGAGGGGGCAGGTGGGCAGGGCCGTGGGGAGAAGGTGGGGGTGGGGAGTGGCCACAGGGAGAGAGTGGGCAGGGCTGAGGGGAGAGGGTGGGGCCCACCTGGGAGGCCGTCGTGCCGGCGTTTCTCGCAGATGCGCTCCATGGTGGAGTTGGCAAAGCCGTAGTTGGTCTGTCCGGCGTTGCCGCGGCCACAGCTCACAGAGGAGAAGACCACAAAGTGGTCCAGCTCAGGACACGCCTCCCGGGTCACCCTGTGGCACATGTGTCAGTCCCCACCAGCCGGCACCCACAGAAGCTCCCAGTGTCCCATCCCCAGGAGAGGCCAGGGAGGGCTGTCAACAAACCACCTCGGCTCCCAGGACCCTGAGCCCAGACCCCGGCAGAGGCAGGAGCAGGGTGAGCGGTGCCCACCTGTCCAGGTTCAGGGTGCCGCTGTACTTGGGCTTGCTGACGTCCTGGAAGGACTCCGGTGTCTGGTTCTCCAGCATGGCGTCTCTCAAGACCTGGGAGAGGCAACCTCAGTGCTCTCTGCAGCTCCAGGGCCTCCCCCGCCCCCACAGAGGCCGCCCCTTGGTCTTCTGAGAGCCCCACCTGGGGGCTTTCTCTCACCATGGCGAGGTTGAAGATGCCGCCCACGGGCCCGAGCTGCGCAGCCTCGGCGATGAGGCCCCGGGCCCCCTCCAGCGAGCTGGCGTTGCTGGTGGACACCTGCACCTGCACGCCCAGATGCCTCCACTCTCGGACCTTCTTGGCCTGGTAGCCTGCGGGACACGGGACTGTGGGCTGGGCTGGCCAGGGCACACATTCTTTCCCCACATGTCAGGCTGGGGAAGCGGAGAGCAGCCACAGAGCCCAGGTGCCGTGATGGCCCCGGCTGGTCCACAGGCACCGCTGCCCACTCACCTGTCCGGATCCCGGAGCGTGCAGTCAGCACCAGCTTCTGGGCCCCGCGCTTTATCAGCCACTGGGCCAGCTCCAGGCCGAAGCCACCCAGGCCACCAGCAATGACGTAGCTCTTGTGGGGCGGGCAGAAGGTCTTGGAGACGGCCGCCATCAGCGTGGGTTTGGCCCCCTTCAGCACAGCCTCCGGCTCCTCTGCAAGCACCTGCATCCGAACAGCACCCACGGCTCAGGTGCTGCCTGGGGACCAGAGGCTGAACGTCCGAGATGCCGAGAACCGCCCCTCACCTGTACAACGACTTTGCCAATGTGCTTCCCCTGGGCCATGTAGCGGAAGGCGTCCTCCACCTGGGTCCTGGGGAACACGGTGCACTTGAGGGGCTGCACTACGCCGTCGCGGATGCCAGCCTGCAGAAGCGTCGACACCTCCCGCCAGGCAGCACTGACGTCATCGAAGAGCGAGTCCAGAAGAATCCCGTGGAAGGTCACGTTCTTCAAGAAGATGGCCATGCCTGCAGGCAGGGGCTGCGCTCACCCAGGGCCTTCCACACGTCCACCTGCACCCATCCCTGCCCGCCCCCGCCCAGGCGCTCACCAAGCGGGTGATTGTTAGAAAGGTCAAATTTGCCAATTTCCAGGAAGCGGCCGTGCTGAGCCAAGCACCTCACGCTGGCTTGCAGCTTCTCTTCCGCCAAGGAGTTCAAGACCAGGTCGACGCCTAGGGGCCAGAAGGCCTGACAGTCACACCAACTGCAGGCCCAGCCGCCGCAAACCAGAGGGCCAGAGCCTGCGTCTCCCTGGGCTGGAGGGTTGGGAGGAAGCAGGTGGGGGCTGTGGGGGTGTGCAGGCCGCTCACCCTTCCCGCCTGTGTGCTGCAGCACATGCTTCTCGAACGACGTGTCCCTCGAGTTGGCGAAGCTGGTGCTGTCAAGCTGGGAGAATCTGGCCTGGAGGTACGCCTGCTTCTCGGCCGACCCTGGTAAGGAGAGGTGGCGAGGGTGAGCCTGGGCGGCAGGGCCAGGAGGGTGGCTGGCTCTGGGGGCAGGGCCTTACCCACGGTGGTGAAGACGCGGCAGCCCAGGCTGAGGGCGATGGCGATGGCGGCCTGGCCCACGCCGCCCGAGCCTGAGTGGATGAGCACCGTCTCCCCGCGCTGCGCCCGCCCGCGCACCACCAGTGCATAGTAGGCTGTGGTATAGACGACGGGCACCGAAGCTGCCTCCTCCAGGGTCCTGAGGATGCAGCAGGTGGGTCAGGCCAGGCCTGGCCACCATCCATGTGGGGCCCAGGCCCACATCCTCGACACACTCACCAGTGGGAGGGCACGTCCCAGAGGAAGTCCGGTGACAGCAGGACAGACGTGGCCAGGCCCTCGGCGGGCACCAGCCCCATCACACGCTTGCCGCTGGCATCCCGGCCCGAGAACTCCATACCCAGCAAGCAGTCCTTGGTAGCCCATTTCCCTGGAGGAGACGGCACTGAGCCCCCCGACACCCACCCTTCCCTCCCAAGGGGCTCCCAGGCAGGTCCTGGTCCACCCCCACAACCCATGGCAGCCTTACCTGGGATGGCGTCAGCGGACAGCTTGCCAGTGGCCAGCATGATGTCGCGGAAGTTGAGGGAGGCGTAGTAGACCGTGCAGAGCTGGGCACCAGGGCTGGCGGGCTGGGCATGGCGCAGTGAGGAGCAGACCCAGCGGATGGAGGACAAGTCACCCCGGGTGAGGACCATCACATAGGCGTGTGCCGTCAGCTCCTCGGGCTTGTCTAGGGAAGCAGGAGGTGGAGCTGTGGCAGGGCCTTCAGGCCAGTCTCCCCAGAGGGCAGCGAGGGGCAGGGCAGTGTTGGGGGCTCACCTTGCTCCAGCGGGAAGTGGCGGAAGGCCCCCCAGGCCCCGTCGCGATAGACGTTCATCACCAGATCTCCCTGCAGCACCTTCTGCAGTTCTGTGGAGCCCGGGTCCACATCCGGGACCCGGGAGGTGCTGTTGAGGTTGGAGAGCAGCAGGCACCTGGGACAGAGGCAGTGAGCTCAGGGCGGGGAGGAGGAGGCTGGCGGGGAGCTGGAGGGGAGCGGGAGGGGAGCGGGAGGGGACGAGAGTCTTCTCCTACCGGATGCGGTGACCACCGGGCTCTTGGCGGAGACAGTTCACCAAGCCCACCACGCCGGAGGTGGTGCAGTTGACAGCCTTCAGCCACACGGGTCGGGAGGAGGAGTCGGCCAGGATGCCCTGCAGCAGGACGGGGAGGCTCAGGCCACACTCGCCAAGCTGGGCAGTGGCACTGGGGCCTGGAGGTGGGGCGGAGCCCAGAGGCGGGGCAGGACCCTGAGGTGGGGGCGGAGCCCGGAGGCAGGGTGGGGCCTGGAGGTGGGGGTGGAGCCCGGAGGTGGGGCGGGACCTGAGGCGGGGTGGGGCCTGACCTTCAGAGAGTCCACCCAGTGGAAGCTGGTGTCCTCCACTGGCAGGAAGATGGGGCTGTCCTGAGGGGCGGGCCGTCGGCACAGGAAAAGTACGGAGCCGTAGAAGGACTTCTTCAGGCCCACCAAGCGCAGAGACATTTTGGCGAAGAGGCTCTCCCATGCGTCCTGTGGGGGTGGCGGTCAGCACCCTGCCGGCTTGGCCCCCGCCCCCACCCGTGCTCCTGCCCCACGGCTGTACCTGGCTCAGGATGCCCTGGGCATACTGCGGCTCAGCGGAGGTGAGGAAGGCCACGGTCTCCCCGAGGGGGTGCCCCTGGAGCAGCGTGTGCAGCAACAGAAAGCCCCCCTCTCTCAGGGCAGCCACCATGTTGCTGAGGGCTGAGGCCGGGTCTCCGAGGGCAGCCACTGCGCAGTTGCACACCAAGAGGTCAGTGCCACCCAGGGCACTGGGGGCAGGGTCCGAGGGGTCCCACTGGCCCTGGGCAATGTCATGCTGCTGCAGCTTGGCCTGGGCAGCGTCCAGGGCCTGAGGGTGGCGGTCAGTGGCCGTGTAGCTCAGCTGCAGCAGGGGCTGCGTGTTGAGCAGGCCTGGGATGCGGGAATATAGGTGACCATGGCCCGCCAGCACCTGTGTGGGGTAAATTCTGGAATCAGTCCCACACCAGGGAGGTGCCCCTGACCTGAGGATGGGCAAAATGTCCAGGAGGCCAGAAAGGCTTCCCTATCAGCCCGATGATGGTGCCAGCTGCAGGCACACACGGATGCCACTAGCCTTGTCCCTGGGGTCCCGCCTAGGGTGTACCTCTTGGAGCCCACAGGCCTTCCACAGCGGCTGCGTGGACTGCACGTGTGTGTGCACAGAACCACACAGAGCTGGCCAGCCCCTCCCATCGCCCAAGGGACTGCCGTGTTTCTGTGTTGTCTCCTTCTGACACTGATGTAGGGGTGGGTCCCATGATGTTCCGGGCAGAAGCCTGGCTGCCCAGGAGGCACCCACCTCTACCACCTTCATCTTCAGGCTGGGCATGTTCTCCAGGGCAGTGTCCACGCAGGCCTTGAGCGCTGGGGAGTCCAGGAGGCCGCTGAGCAGAGAGTCCTCTGGCAGCTTGGACCTCTCCTGGGCCAGCAACTGTGCTAGCTCCAGCTGTAGGTTCCCGTTGAGCTGAAGCCCGCAAGCGGCTGACAGCAGCTGGGGTAGGGCCTGCTGCGGGGGTTCCTGGGGGACCTGGGCCCCATCAAGTCCGGGCACCGCCATCTTCAGCCCCTGCTGGGTCTCCTTAGTCTGCAGTGCCTGCACCAGTCCTGGGGAGGGAGGGAGGCAGGCCTGGTGTTCCCAGGGGCCAGGGTGTCTGCCCGGCATGGGCTCTCAGACCCACTGTGTTCTTCTGGGGCCACCACCCAGCTCTGCCCACAGGATGAGAAATTGCTGAGATGAGGAGGGGGCTGCCTGCCATCGGGGTTTTGACTCCTGCCTGCCATGGACACAGTAAGGGAGCCGCATTCAGCTGTAGGGGCTACTATGCCTAGCCCAGGTGTGACCTTGGGCTGAATCTGTCATCTTTGTCCCCAAGTCCCCCTTCGAGACTGGGGGACAGTTACCAGGGACATTCGAAGACCGGGGCCTGGGGGAGGGAGGCTGCCATTGTGAGCTCTGGCCGGGGAGTTGGGCTGGGGTTGCTGACTCCAAAGGGGCCCTGTGGCAATGCCAGTCTGGGGTCAACATGAAGGGAGGCGATCACTCCCATCACCGGAGGTGTCTAAAGCTGGCAGGGCCGGGACCTCACCCTTGCACAGCTGCAGCTCCTCCTTCAGAGCAGCGTTCCCAGACAGGCAGCCGTCCTCCACGTGGGGCGTGAAACAAAACTTCTCCAGGATGGGCGTGTGATGTTCCTGCTGCCGCCGCGGGGCCACCGAGGCATGGAGCTGGGAGAGGTGGACGCCTCCAGCCACTGTGGTCTTCAGGCACTTGCTGACCACCACGTCAGCCACTGTGGGGACAGGCTGGGTGAGCGCAGCCACCGCTGGCTAGGGCCCGGGACCGGAGCTGGGCAGGGGCAGGGCTACCTTGGGCCTCGTCCTGCTGTTTGTACAGCTTCTGCCTGTGGGTGGCAGGGTCGATGTGGATGGCAGTGATGCGGGTGGGCAGATATAGGCTGTTCTGGCTTTTGCTCAGGATGGACATCTGCAGCATGGTGTCCAGGAAGGGCACCCAGTTGTCCTTCCACAGTAGCTTGCCCGAGTTGCCTGCAACACAGGGCCTGGTTTGGTGCTCTGGGAACTCCCAGGTCCCCAGGGCTGTAGCTCAGAGTCCACCGGGCTGTTCTACGCCCTCTGGGGCTGCATGCCTAGCCTTGGGTGCCCTCTGTAGCCCTGTAATGACCACCACCCTCTCCAGTGGCTCAGGCAGCAGTGCGAGCAGTGCCTACCTTCCAGGCTGGCCTCCAGGATGCCCTGGAAGTGAGGGCCGTAGTCGTAGCCACGCAGACGCAGGTCCCTGTACACTTCAGCCTGGGCCAGGAAGAATGGCTCCCCGGGGCTGGGGGCGGGGCTTTCCGGGTGGTCAAAGAGCTTGGGGTCAGGGTCCTCCCACTGATATACCTTCCCTGCGGGCAGGTGGGTGTGGAAGGGCCTGAGGGTGGGCGGCAGGGCCAGTGGGCACAGCCCCCCAGCCCCCATGCCGGCTGCGTTGCTTACCACTGACTATCAGGTGGCTGCTCTCTGACACTTCAAAGGTGTGGGAGGCCTCCAGGAGCCGCACCTCCAGGGACACAGTCCCTACAGAGTGGGGGAGTCGGAGATCAGAGGGCAGCACCCCCGCCCCCAGCTGCCCCAGCCTCGGCCCTGGGGTGCCCCTCACCGATCTTGGGCAGGATGGTGGCCTGGTGCACCACCACGTCCTCAAACACCACGGGCAGCTGTTCCATGGCCAGGCCCAGGGCACGGGCCAGCGTCTTCCACACGAGGCACAGGTAGCCAGTGGCAGGGAAGATGATACGGCCGTCGATGCAGTGGTCCACCAGGTAGTGGTCAGGAGACTCAGGGCTGGCATCTGCAGGAGGGCACAGGCCTCAGTACCGGTGTGGGGAGGGAAGAGCCTGCCCACTGCCCAGGCCCTGGCTCACCGATGGTGTAGACGGTGGCCGATGGGGAACCAGAGCCGTTGGGGAAGTCCTCAGCGGCTGGCACGTCCCAGGCCAGGCTGTGGTCCCACTTGATGAGCGGGGAGATGAGGGGCGTTCCTCGGGGAACTGGGAACTCCACAGGTGGGAACAAGGCATTGGGGTTGGCATCGATGCTGGGGTCGGGGAGACAAGGGCAGCACACCCATCACCAGGGTCCAGGGGTTCTGGGTTCAGCCCACCCACTCCCTGTGGGGGACCATCCAGGGCTGCTACCACCAGCCTGGGTTGGCGAGGTGCCCGCAGCCCTGCTCACCCACCCTCTGCCATCTCGACTCCAGGAGCCGAGGCCCGGGCCGGGAAAGGACCTACCCTGAGAGGTGCAGCTTGCCGACGCCGGCGAGGAACAGCTCGAGGTTGTCCCTGTGGTCCTTCTTCATCAGGGGGATGGTGGTGCAGCTCGACTTCAGCCCACGCTTCAAGACAGCCTGGGGGTGATAGGGACATGGGCTCCCTCCGTGCTCAGCTGAGCTGCCCGTCCCAGGCTCCTGGCGCCTGAGGCCCCCAGGCTGAACCTACCTGCAGCAGGGCGTGGGGCGCAATCTCCAGCACCACCGCGTGCTCAGGCACATGCCACAGGGCCTCTTGGAACAGCACGGGGCTCACCAGGTTGTTGACGTTGTACTCGGGGGAGCACGTGCGTGCCAGGCTGGTGTGCCACTGGGCCTCGGGGATGGAAGTGCTGACCCAGCGGGCTGAGCGTGGCTTCGGCTCCCGGATCACCTGCACGAGGGGCCAGGTCAGTGCCGGGCTGTGGGCCCCCGCCATGCCCCACGCCCCCCAGGCCGTGTCAGCCCACCTTCTTGAGTGCCTGCAGCAGTGGGGGTGCAATGCCCTCCATGAAGTAGGAGTGGAAAGCCATGCCGCCCGTCCGCACCTCCTTGGCAAACACGCCCTCCTGTTTCAGCTGCTCCACGAACTCCTTTACTGGGCCCTGGGCATCAAGGGGGCCTGGATGAGCATTCTGGGCTGGGCACCCGCCTCAGGCTCCGGAAGGTAGGATGCACCCCAGCTCACCCCGAGGGAATGGGCAGGGGACACGGGGACAAGCCTGCCCCCCCTGTCCTGGGCCCATCAGAGCTTGGTGGGGCATAGACCGCGGCTGTGTGTCCCTGCCAGATGTGTGACGGCAGGTGCAGGGGACAGGGGAGCCTGCCCAGGTCGCAGCACCCACCTGAGGTCCCGAGATGGTCACCGTGTCCTCAGAGTTGTGGCAGGCGGGCACCACGCCAGGAGGGCAGCGCTGCTTACACTCCTCCCAGGACAAGCCTATGGCAGAGCCAGCCCCAGAGGCTTAGCGTGGGGACCAAGCCACTCCCGCCCACCTGGGACACTGCCTGCAGCTGGCGGCAGTCATCACAGGCACAGTAATGACAGCCTTGGACTCTTCACGAGGCACATTCGCCCCTGCTGCGTCTGACTGTGGGTGGACATGTCATTACCGAGCCGCCACTCCAGGGAGCTCCTGGGAGCCCGGTCCCCAGACGGCAGCTCCCTTGGTCCTCTGGAGCCCCCGTGCTCTCTAGCCCCAGCCCAAGTGTGGCCCACGGGGGTCAGGGATGGGTGCCAACGGAGGGCACCAGGCTGAGGGAATGCTGACAATCTGTGTCGGCTTCACCAAAGGCCCTTGGGTTCTTGCCATGCTGGGGCTGTATGTCCTCATCACACGGGGGCTCCACACAGGCCTGATGCCTGTGGGTGACTGCCAGGCTCAAGACTGCCAGGCATGGGGCCAGAAGGGCAGCTACATGGGGATTTGTGCATGGCTGTATCTGAGCTGGGTGTCCCGGGAAAGCGGGTGAGGACCCCACAGTGAGAAGGCAGCTTCCTCTCTTGGAGAGGAGGAGGAACTTGGGGACACCTACCCACGGCTGCCATGGCGCCTTTCGGGATGTTGGCTTCTTTGATGCACTGCCCTCTCCAATAGGCAGAGAGGACAGCTTCTTCCTGGGAAAGGCAGCCGTCGGCGTAGCCACAGGCCACTTCCCCCAGGGAGTGGCCGATGATGCCATCTGGCCTCAGCCCCATGCAGCTCAGCAGGTCTATGAGGCCTATCTGGGGTGGGGACAGGATGCTCAGGCTGCAACCTCCAGCAGACGCAGCTGTTGGGGACAGCCCCTGGCCCCACCAGGCCATCTCCTCCCACCGCCCCATCTACCCTCCCAAGCCTCCTGGTAGGAAGGAAGTCCCTAGAGCCCCAGCACCCAGGCCCCGCGGAGACCCCACCTCCCCTCCCGTCCTGCTCCCAGCACAAGGTTCTGCCCAGCAAAGTGGCTGTCAGCGTCCCGGATCCAAGACTGCAGCTCCTGGGCTCCAGGGGAAGCTACAGTCCTGGGACCGCTGTCACACACATGCTGGTGCTCTGGGCCCTACCTGGATGGCGGTCAGGCTCACGAAGGCGTGGACGATGTCGTCAAAGGTGCTCTCATCCGTGCTCAGCAGTAGCTGTGACACTTTCAGGCCGAGTGGCTTCACAGCCTCATCGGAGCGGAGGATGGAGTCTCGGAAGAGGCTCAGGCGCATGAGGTTCAGCCCCATCCCACGCCACTGCGTGCCCATCCCTGTCCCAGAGAGCATGTCAGGAAGCTGAGTCCCATCCTGTACCACTGCGTGCCCATCCCTGTCCCAGAGAGCATGTCAGGAAGCTGAGTTCCATCCATCCCAAGCCACTGCGTGCCCATCCCTGTCCCAGAGGGCACCTCGGGGGGCCACCAGCTCCAGCTCGCCTGCCCTTTCCCCAGAGTAGGGACCATCTGGGGGGCAGAGCATGGGCTCACCAGAGCAGATGAACCAGAGCGGGCGCTTGCCAGTGGGCACCTGCTGCACCTCTGGGCCACCGCTCTCGCCACCCAGCACGGCGTAGCCGCGGAAGGGCATGGCAGTGGCAGGGGCGGCTGCAATGTCATTCAGCATGCTCAGGAAGGCCAGGTCCTGGCTGTGCTGGAGGCCCCGCTCCAGCAGCTCCTGCACGGCCTCCGCGGTGCGTCCACTGGCCCGCAGCAGGTGGGGCAGGATGGCGTGTGGGGCAGGTGCCGGGGGCGGCTGCGTGTTGGGCTTCAGGATGACATGGACGTTGGAACCCCCGAAGCCGAAGGAGTTGATGCCCACGTTGCCGCCACGGACGGGCAGGGGCTGCTGCACCACTTGTAGCCGCCCGTCCAGCAGTGCTGGGATCTCAGCGTTGGGGTTGTGGAAGTGCAGGTTGGGGGCCCAGAGCCCATGCTCCAGGGACAGCAGCACCTGTGGGGGGATGTGGTGGGTGGGCAGCCGCCCCACTCCCTGCCCTGCTGCCTAAGCCAGGGGCAGGCACCTCCCCTAGACTCTGTGGGGCCAGGGTTCGGGGGCCTCTCCAATGCACTTCCCATGCCCAGCCTAATTCTGCCACGGCACAGGGGTCTGAGGACTGACCTGCGCGGCCTTGACCTCAGCTTGGCCTGAGACCTCCCCTTCAGGCCCTGCTGCCTCCCTGCCCGATGCGGACCCCCTAAAGGCGAGCTGTGGGCCTGAACACTAAGGCCTCCTTGGCCCAGCTGTTCATCTCCGGGGCTGCAGAAGAGTGGGAAGGGCCCGAGTGACGGTGGTTGTCAGGGCTCCTGTGCCTGGTCTCCCTGAAGGGCCCCAGGCCCCTGCTGGTGGGTCAGGAAGCTGTAGGGATGGGCAGGTGACACTAGGGAGACCCTGATGCTGCGGTGCTCCCCCAGGCCTGCTCCTGCTGAGCTCTTCCCACCCGGGCACTCCTCCAGCTTGGCTCCGTGCCCCGAAGGCGCTCGGCAGGATGTCAGAGCTCCAGGGGAGGTCCCTCGAGCCAGGCCACAAGCTCTCCCTGCTGTCAGCCTCAGTGCCTCTGTGCAGACCCGCAGCAGTGCCCAGCCATGGTGCAACCCAGTCCCAGGGAGCGGGGCGCTGAGGGACCCCAAGCCCAGCCCCACCTACCTTGGCCAGGGCTGCCAACCCTGAGGCTGGCTCTGGGTGTCCCATGTTGGACTTGGTGGAGCCGATCAGCAGTGGTTCCTGGCGGGTGGTGCATAGGGCTTGTACGATGCCATTCAGCTCCTGGGGGTCACCCACCTTCGGGGAACATGGGGGGTCAGGGACTCTGGCCAGGCCACCTCTTCAGGCATGGGTGCAGGTTAGCATCATGGGGGGGTGGTGTTGGGGGGGTGCATCACCTTGGTGCCCGTGCCATGGGCTTCAATGTACTCCAGTGACTCGGGGGCCACTCCGGCCGGCTGATACAAGGAGCGGATCAGCTGCTCCTGGGCCTCTCCAGAGGGGAAGGTCACACCTGCGGAGGGCTCGGCTCAGCACTGTGGTCCCAGCCTGGCTCCCACCCGCACCCCGGTATCCCAACACCCTGGCAGAGCCCACCTTGCTCCTTGCAGCCATCTGTATTGGTGCCAGCATTCAGGATGGTGGCATACACCCGCCGGGCCAGAGACTTCTTGGTCAGTAAGACGGCCACCACAGCCTCCGCACGGCAGTACCCGTTCCCTGGGCAAAGTGGCACCTCAGGTCCTGGGCTCAGCCCACCCTGGTCCCCACCCCACCAGGAGGAGCTCTGGGGTGTGGGGTGGGTGCTTGGGGAGGGACCATGAGGCAGGGATCCCGGGAGCTGGGAGGATCGTGCACAGCGTGGGTTGGAACTGGGCGGGTGCAGGGGTGGGGGTGGGGCGCCGTCCTGTTCCATGGACCGGCCACGCACACACTCACCTGCTTCGTCGAAGGCCTTGCAGGCGCCCTCAGGGCTGAGCATGCCCAGCCGCATAAACTGCACAGATGTGTTTGGCTTCAGCAGGACGTTGATGCCCCCCACGATGGCAGCGGGACACTCTCCAGTGCGAATGGCCTGGTAGGCGTTCTGCAGGGCCAGCAGGCTGGAGGAGCAGGCCGTGTCCAGGGCGACGCTGGGCCCTGTGGGCAAGGGCGCTGTGGCTCAGGTGGGGCGGTGAGCACAAGACCCCTGAGCACACCTCCCGCCACTGGGCTGGACACACGCTACCCAGAGTGAGCCCATGCCCCGAGGTTTCTGCTCAGCATGTGGGGACCCCAAGGCTACCCAATGTCGCAGGAGGCCAGGCAAGACCCACCTTTGAAGTCGAAGAAGAAGGAGAGTCGGTTGGCCATCATGGCTCGCTGGCAGCCCACCATGCTGTAGCCCAAGAGCGTCTCAGGGTCTCGGCTCAGGGCCTCCGAGGCCTCAGAGCCACTCACGCCCACCCAAACGCCAGTGTGTGTCCCTCGGAGCGAAGCTGGGTTGATGCCTACCACAAACAGTGGTCAAGACCCCTGTCTGGGCCCCACAGTGCAGCCCACCCACCCACTCAGCTCTGGGGTGAAGGCCCCATCTCTTGGCCTCACTGGCTTGGGGTGGGGGTGGGGAGGGTCTGTCCCAGTGGGACTCTGGAAGGAGGGTGAGGTGACCTGTAACCAGGCCAGGTGAGGCCTGGAATGAGGACCAGGTCACAGAGGGAACAAAGTCGGGGGACAAGGCGGGCCCAGGGGAGGGCACCAGGGGCGGCCACAGTGGCTCCGGGAAGGACAGAGGGCAGCATTGTCCCCAGGCGATGCCTTTGGCCCCTGGTGTCACCGGCAAGCTCTGATGAGCCCGTTGGCCAGTGGCCACTCCAGCGCCAAGGGCAGCCTGCGATAAGGAGCCCAGAAGACAAAGGCCAAGTGTCCAGGCTCAGGAAGGAAAGATGGCCACCGGCCACCCCCAGGGAGCAGCGCCTCGGTCTTGGGGTGGGGCCTGGCCACAGGAAGGGCGAGGGGACGGGCCTCCGCCTCTTGGCCAGCAGGATCCCTCCTTGCCCCTGGCAGGCCAGCTCTGCCCTAGGGTGGGTGGGTGTCTGAACTGCTCACGCCCAAGGGCAGCCCTGGGGCTCAGCCTCGCCCATCAGGAGGTCCTTCTCTGCCCCTGGAGGGAGCATCTGGACCTTAAGAATGGCACAGTGCTCGTTGGAGGTCAGACACCAACCAGAGTGAGAGCCAGGTTGGTGGGATGGGGTGGGAATGCCTGAGGGGGAGAGACAGGGGCTGGTGCTGCTCACTGGGTGGCTGGAGAGGGTGGGGCCCAGAGGGCCCCGGGAGAACCTTCTGCACTGCCCCTCGTCACTCCAGCCCCGGCCAAGGCCCCAGCACCGGCCAGACAGCAGGAGTAAGGAAACTGGTACACCCAGGTCCAGACACACCCTTGACATCTCTGGGGTGCAGTTGTGAAACCTCGGCCTACCCAGGAACCTACAACTCCCAGAGCCCGCTGGCCAGGCCAGGGAAGGCAGGTGGTGCCGGCACCCGGTTCTACCAGAACCAATTAGAGAGCACTGCCTGGTCATATGGCAGCATCGCCGATGCCAACCCACCTCCGTCCACGATGGCCTCGTAGGTGACTTCTAGCAGCAGCCGCAGCTGGGGGTCCATCGTGTGTGCCTGCTTGGGGTGGACCCCGAAGAAGGAGGCATCGAACCGAGACAGGTCCTTCAGCTTGCCGGACCGCCGGGGCAGGCCGTAGAGCCCTGTGGGACAGGCGGATGTTTAACTCTCTGACTGAAGCTGCCAGGAGGTGGGGGCCCTGTGGGGTGCTGCAGGGAATTAAGGACTCTCTGCTATGCCCGGGAGGTCCAAGCAATGGAACAGGATCCCCAGGAGGGGAGGACTGTGGCTGCAAAGCAGGGACTGGTACGACCAGGTCTCTTGTGCAACACCCCAGGCCCAACCCTGAGATGGGTCCCAGAGCAGAGAGAGCTCAGTGGGAGTAAGGCTGGGGGACCCTCCACCTGGCCCATGCCTCAGCTCCACCATGCTGACTCACAGCTCGCCTGTCAGGTAGAGCTGCTCTATGGAAGAGCCTACTGGGCGTGGGGGAGTTGGATCAGCCTCCCAGAGGGCACCTGGCATGCGACCTGCCAGCTCAGGACACAGGCGGGGGCAGCCTGGCCGGAAGGGCTCTGTCCCCCTGGCGAGAGACCCCAGCCCATCACCCATCCAGAGCTTGACTTCTCTGTAACAGGCACATGGGCCCTGCCTGGCCCAGCCCTTGGCCCTGCAGCCGCTGGGGGAGCCTCCTGGCGGGCTGGGCCCATTTTCTAGGCCACCCTGGTGCAGTCTCCAAGAAGGAGACTGCAGCTTGGCCTTGCCCAGGGGTGACCAGTGGCTCTGCAGCTGGGACCAGGCTCAGGCCAGTGCCTGGGGGGTGGGGACACAGCGCAGCAGGGAGGCTGGCGTGAGGGCAAAGGTGGAGCTGACCCACCCCAGCCACAGGGAGCCCCACAGCCACGCACCCGCCTTCCAGCGCCGGTCATCGTCCGTGACCATATCCACACCGCCAATGAGGTTGTCCCAGAACTCCTGCAGGTTCTCCGACTCCGGCAACTTCCCGGACATCCCGGCGATCACCACCTCCTCCATGGTTGCTCTGCAGGGCGGAAGTGTGAGTGCCCCACATGTTCTGGCTGAGACACCCCTGTCAGCAGCCTCAGCACACAGAACGGGTGGCCACTCATGGGGTGAGCCAGCCTGAGGATCCGTGCAAGCCCTGGCCCCTGCTGCTCCCTTCCTCAAGTGGTCCCTTCCTAGGCCCTGGCCCCGCTGTCACTGGGAGGGGCTGCATGCTCTGGGAATAGGCCCACCTCAGGGCCCTGACCCATTCAGTATGGGGTACTGGTCTGGGGACCCCACTGTGGCCCTGCTGCCCTGACCTCCCCAGCAGTCAGAGGTTTCTGCGCCTGTGCTGGCTTCCCCTCAGCTGAGCCTCAGCCCTCAAAGGCTCCTGCAGCTTGTCCGGGGCCATCCCTAGGGGCGCCCAGGGGCTCACAGTGAGGAGTGGGCTGGGCCGCCCAAGATGAGGATGAGGCCCCAGGTGGCCAGCCTGAGGCAGGGTCCCAAAGCCGGGGCTGGAAAAGGGACCAGAGGGATCATGGAGGTGGCAGGGAACCCTAGAGGGGGTACTCAGCACCCATGTCCACCCACATTGGGGTGCAGGTGCACTGTCCAGGCCAGCCCAGGAGGCGCCAGGGACAAAGCAGGAATAAGCTGTGCTCTGGGGGAAAGATGGCCCCTGCCCCACTGAGAACCGACCCAGCCCGTCCAACCCTCCAGCAGGGTCTAACCTGGAGAACCGCTCCTGGCCAGGATGGTGTTCCCCGGCACCCCTCACCCACGCGGTGAACCCGCGGACACTTGCTTGCCTCCCCATACTGATTCAGACAGCAGCAGGCCCTCCCTGGGGCCCAGGTCCCTAAGACCTCGAACCGGGGCCCAGGCTGCCGGCTCTGGATCCAGCATGGGGCTGGTGCAGCCCGGGGGGAGAGGGCCGGCCTGGCCACTTGCACGAGGCCCCGGGGCTGGATGCGCAGGCCGCCCCTAGGCACTGCGGCCTCCCTAGAGCTGCGGAGTTCCCGAGCCGTCCCGGCAGGGAGGTGGCCGCCTTCCCCCCACACCGCGATTCAGAGGCTGGCACCGGCTCTAGGCCTGCACGCTGGGTTGTCGCCGCCTGCGATTCATGCAGGGTCGACGGTCAGGTAGGGGGTGGGGAGAACCCAGTGGCGCGCCCGGCCTCCCTTTGCCCGGTACGGGGGCTGCTTGCGACCCCTGCGCTTCGGCCCGGCGGCGCCACGTGAAGGGGAGGCCGGTTTCGGCGCGACCCCGCGCCCACCCGCTTCCTCCCTCGCGGCGTCCCAGTCGTGCTGGGCCTCGGCTATGGGGCGGCCCCCAAAGGGGGATGCGGCGGGCAGGCCCGGTGGCGCCTTTGTGGGCGCGGGGAGGCCGGGCGGGGGGCTCCTCCAGGCCCTCCGGCCGCGGCCTCCCGCCCGGGAAGCGAACGTGGTTGCTGGCGGCGCTCCCTGGCGTCCTTCCCCCCAGCCATCCGCCCACCTGCTCCGCGGGGCCGCGGGCGCCTCCGAAGCGGCTCAGACACCGAGACGCGGGCAGGCCGCGCAGGCTACCCCTGGATGCGGGCGGGACAGGCCACGCGCGCCCTGAGACCGGAGGACGCAGAGCAGGCCGTCCCGTGACCCCGCTGGCCCCAGCCCGGACCACGACCCGCGCCTCAGCCCCGGCGCCGGCTGCTCGTACCTGGTGAGGGCGCGGGCGGCGGTGCGGGCGGCGGAGAGCGAGGCTGGAGCGCGGCGGAGCGGGAGGCCGGGCCGCTGCCGTCTCTCTGGCTCCCTCTAGGCCGGCGCCGACGCTATTTAAACCGCGGCCATCCCCGGGCGGCCACGCCACATGGGCTGACAGCTTGGCTGCGCCGCCCAGGCCAATGAGCGTCGGGGCTGCGCCCCGGGACCCAGCGCGCCGCCGCCGGTGGGGTGATGACCGTGCGCGCCACCGTTCAAGCCGGGACCCTGCGCGGGGACGCGCAGGGGGAGGGGCTGGTCCTGGGGCGCGCTGGGGGCGGAGCGCGCGGGCAAACCCCCGCCCCCCGCCTTCCGTTCTCGGCCCCGCGGGCCCCCACGCGCACGCGGCTGGGACAGAGTTCGCGACTCGCCCCCGGGGCCGTGCCGGACCCCGATCTCCGCCGGAACCACGTGTGCGGGATGGGAATGCTTGAGCCACACTGGGGATCGCGCCCCGGAGGTCAGGGGGTGCTCGGGCCCACAGGCGCGCAGAAGAACGGACGGATGTGCCCGCTTGCCCGCAGCTCCGCCGCCCGGCTACACGCCGCCGACGCTCTCCGCCCGGAGCTGGCCGAGGGCGTGGCGCGGCGGCCGCAGCGACCAATCGGGCGCCGGGGGCGTTCGCGCAGGCCCAATGGCGGCGCGCGGGTGGGCGTTGCTAGGCGATAGGGTGATGGGCGGGCGGCGGGGCGGTCCCGGATGCCGCGCGGGCTGCGGCGCGAGCGCGGTCGTTGACCCCGGCCGAGGGCGCCCCGAGCGGGGTTACTGTCGGTCATCGTAGCGCCTCCCCGGTTCTCCTTGCGAAGCCGGCGGGAAACCCAGACGGACCCCCACTCACCCGACGGCCCCTCCTCGGCAGCCTCCCGGGGACGGGGTCGAGCCGCGGGGCCGAACGGGCGAGCGCACCCCGGGCCGCCGGGGCTCATTGGAGGGGTGGGGTGCGGCCACGTGGCGAGCGCTGTCGGCCGGAACACCCACCGGGTGTGATGCGAACAAAGGGAGCCGCTGCCCAGCTTCGCTAGGCGGAGGCTGCGAGTTTTCCAGGCGCGCACCCACGGGCAGGGGCTCAGCCCGGCCCTCGCGCCCTTCCTCCCTCCTGAGTGGTTCCACTCCACCAACGGTTGCCGGCTCGGCGGTCTGAGCCCTGAAGTGCGCCCTCCCTTTTCTGGCCGCCTCGCTCCTGCAGGGCCAGGCACCCCATGGGGGGCAAGCGGGCCTTGTGAGGCCACAGGTGTCCCTGGGTGCATGTCCTGCTTTGAGGGATCAGGAAGCCCGGGCCGCTGAAGGGGAACCAGAGACTGAACCCCCCCACCCCCCTCCCACCCCTCTGCAGGTACCCGGCCTCCTCCCTCTCCAGGGAGCAGGCCTGAGTGTCAGGCGGTCACTCCACGGTCTTTTCCCTTCTGGCTCTGGGGCTGTGGTTCACACACAGTGGGACGGAAGGTCAAGGAAGGACAAGGGGACACAGGGCCGGGGCTGGTCCCACACTGCTGTCCCCACTGGAGGGGTTTTTCTGATGCAGGGTGAGGACCTGTGTCAGCCTCAGGCATGCGGGCACACAGCCCTGGCTCTCCGTGCCCCAAACCTTGCAGATGGCCCTAGCTGGCAGTGCTGGTGGTTAGCAGCCAGAGGGGGCTCTGCTCTCTGCAGCCTGTCGGGGGCTGGGCCAGCTACAGCGAAGCCCTAGACGGCTCCAGAGGCCGGGAGACTCATCTAGCACCCTGAGGGCTTCTACAGAAAGTGATTGACAGTGGCTGGGCACAGTGGTTCATGCCTGTAATTCCAGCATTTTGGGAGGCCGAGGTGGGCAGATCACAAGGTCAGGAGTTGGAGACCATCATGGCCAACATAGTGAAAACCCGGCTCTACTAAAAATACAAAAAGTAGGCCAGATGCGTGGCTCACACCTGTAATCCCAGCACTTTGGGAGGCTGAGGCTGGTGGATCACCTGAGGTCAGGAGTTTGACACCAGCCTGGCCAACACAGTGAAACCTCATCTCTACTAAAAATTCAAAATTAGCCTGGTGTGGTGGAAGGTGCCTGTAGGCCCAGCTACTTGGGAAGCTGAGGCAGAATTGCTTGAACCTGGGAGGTGGAAGTTGCAGTGAGCTGAGATCGTGCCACTGCACTCCAGCCTGGGTGACAGAGCAAGACTCCATCTCAAAAAGAGAAAGTGACCGGCAGCGCAACTCACTTTCAGCTAAAGAAAGTCACAGGGCCAGCCAGGTGCGGTGGCTCACACCTGTAATCCCAGCACTTTGGGAGGCCGAGGTGGGTGGATTACAAGGTCAGGTGATTGAGACCAGTCTGGCCAACTGGTAAAACCCTGTTTCTACTAAAAATACAAAAAATTAGCCAGGCATGGTGGTGGGCGCCTGTAATCCCAGCTACTCTGGAGGCTGAGGCAGGAGAATCGCGTGAATCCAGGAGGCAGAGGTTGCTGTGAGCCGAGATCTTGCCACTGCACTCCAGCCTGGCAAAAGAGCAGACTGTCTCAAAAAAAAAAAAAAAAAAAAAAAAAAGTTACAGGGCCATGACTCGCTTCCAGGGGACAACTGCGGGAGGACCCCCCCACCCCCCCCGGCCCATCCCAGTCTCCGTTTGTGGATTCCCATGGAGCAAATGAGGATGCTAGCCACCAGAGCACAGGCTGCGCAGGATGGAGTCCTGCCCTGAGGAACCACAGCCTCTGTGGTGCGGGCTCTGCTTGTCACGTTTATCCGGGGGCACACCTGTGAGCTAGGCAGGTAGATAGGCTCCCCGGGAGCACTGTGTATGGGTGCTAACTGAAGCTGCAAAGGTCCTGTGATTTGCCAAGGTGACACACACGGCAGGCTAGGGCTGGGAACAGCGTTCTCCCATTGTCTGCCTGGAGAAGCGGTCTGCCCGGTTCAGAAGGGTGGCCTGAGGGTACGCAGCAAGGCACTTCACCCAGCTGGGTAAACAGCACCTCCACCTCTGCACTTTATCTGGCAGGGCATGATCAGGCCTGGGTGCCAGGCTGGGGGGATGGAGGCAGGGCTCTGGAGGAGTGGGGGTGGGACATGGACCCCAACAAGTCACCCTCCTGCTGGCTGCAGAGCACTGTCCATGTGGAGGACTCTTGGAAGTGCTTTTTGGCAGGGGAGTGCGGTGTGTTCCGGGCAGCTCCAATGGGCGTCACTTGACGTGTATTTCTGTCATTGCAGGTGCACAGCCCCGGGCACCCAGGTGGCAGGGACATCTTGCTGTCCTTCGTGAGGGTGGGCATGGAAGGCCCAGCAGTGACTGCTATCCTGGGTTGGCCCCCACCCTGTCAGCACCTGACACATGCACCCCAACCTGCACGAGGCCCCGGTGCCCACCTGGCCTCTAGGGGTCACCTTGGCCAGGCTCACTCGGATCCAAGGCTGTCCTTCTGGGAGGGACCCTCTCATGGCGCTCTCAGGAGACACCTGCTTTGTGGGTGGGCGTTCTTCTCTGCCCCCTACCAAGCTCTGAGGAAGGCCACGCTGTCCCCAACACCGCCAGCGTGCAGGTGGCTGTGGGTGGTGTCACCACGGCCTGGCTGGGCTCTGGCACAAGCACTTGATCCCGCATTTCCCAAGTAGGACAGATAAACAATGTGACGGCCAAGGAGATGCGCCAGGGAGGAGCCTGGTTTTAATGGACCCTGCGCTCGGGGAGGCCTTTGGTCAGCAGATCGCCACAGCAGCGTCCCTGCAGCTCCCTGCCCCGCCCCCCAGCATGCTGCGCCCACACAGCCCCAACACGTAGGTGAAAGCGCAGGCACTCATGAGGAGGCCCTGGGCACCCCAAATGGCGGGTGGCGGGGGTTGAGGAAGTCAGTCCTTGATGTTGTAGTTCAGGATCTTGGGGGGCCTCTGGCAGCCTTTAGCTTTTGCAGGATGAGACCAGGAGGCTCCTGTGGGCTTGGCCTTTGCCTGCGCTGCCATCTTCATCCCCGGGGTGGCAAAGCCCGCCTGCATCGTGACGGGGCTCCTATCGGCTGCTGGAGGAGCCGGGAGCTCTACCGGGTAAAGAGAAACGGGAGAAAAACAGCCTGCGTCAGGAGCGCAGGAGGGGCAGGAGGCTGTGCTCACACGCTCTCCACATGTGCAGTGGCTCTGCTGCCCTGGCCGGCAGGGCCCTGTGACCCTTGGCCTGGCTGCTCCAGGAGTCCTTGAAGGCCAAAGGGTCCTCCTGGAGTGACTGGAGGGCTGTGTCCTCGCCTTGCTCAGTGGGTCCTGCTTGGTAGGGCCCGGGCCTGCCCCTCCACTGGGCACCTGGACATCTGGCTCTGAAGATGGTCCCAGGAGGGCAGGCATGCTGGGATAAATGGTTGACCGGAAGCCCCTCCTCGCAGCTGTGCCGGGTGTCCCCACCCTCTGAGACACATCCCCTGCCCCTGCCTCCCCAGTGGGCCAGCAGTGCCAGGCTTGCGAGGCCGAAGGAAAGGCCATACTCGTGGGAACCCCTTGGCCAGGCACAGGCCAAGGGCCTAGAAGAGCACACACACAGGCTGGGGCCTCAGCACCAGGCAGCCCTTCCAAAGCATTGGCTGAGACCATCTTCACACAGAGGTGTCGTCAGGGATCGTCTTTATCTGGCTGGTTTTTCTCTATTTTCTGTTTTTTGAATTAAGAATTTTGTTGTTTTTTTTTTGGTAAAACAACAACAAAATGTTTTTAAAAACCCATGGTGAGATGTGAGCTCAGTGTCCACTGAGTGCCCACCCATGGCTGGGGTGAGGTCTAGAGGGCTCCAGCACATGGCTCAGTGCAGCCTGGCGTGCAGTCTGGATGGGTGGACCCGGGCAGGTCAGCCAGTGGCCAAGGCCTGCCACTGGAGCCTGGCCCACGTGGCCTGCGTGCCGCCTGGGTACCTGGGAAGCGTCTGTGCTTTGGGGACACCGGCAATGATGCCTGATTCTTGGCTGGGCTTCACAGCGCACATGGGCAGCCACACGCACCCCGCCCTGGTCCTGGGCCCATCTTCCCATCCCGGCTTCTTCCACCCACTCCACGGTCAGGGTCTCGAGACACCCAGAACCAGCCATCCTTTAGCCCCTGGCCCCCTGCTGGGGTCCTGGGGGGCCCTGGACACTGCCTGGTCCCTTTGTTTCCAACCCCCCGAGGACTTCCTCTTCTTCACACAAAGGCTCCCACTGCTTCTCTTTAGACAATAAGCCTGCCTGACCCCAGCACCACCCCCACGCCCTCCAGCACTGGCTTGGCCGCCACCACAGAGGGTGGGGTGTCCCGTGGACAGGGTTTCCCGCTGGGAAGCTGGTCCTCTGACCAGGCCCTAGTGCTCCACGGTGACCTCGATGGGTCTCCTCAAACCCAGGGGCCTTGGTTGTCCCTCTGTAAGACGCAGGATTTCTGGGGCTTGGCCTGAGTTGATCCTCCTGAGACAACGCCTGCGGGGATTTTTGGAAAAAGTGAACTGGGGGAGGGGGTTGAAGGGGCAGCCCCTCTGCTGGGGAGGCCGGGCAGGTGCTGCTGGGAGGACCATAGCTGTATCCCCAGGCAAAGCAGGGAGGTGTGGGTGGGGTACAGTGCCGGGGCAGGGAGGGTGGGCTGGCCCCCTTCCCAGGGCAGGCCCTCCCCTCCCCATCCACCTGGGACAGGGCTTTTGGGCTGGTCTGGCCTCCTTAGCACAGAATATCCACTTTGCGGGCTCTGGTTTCTTCACCAGCCCCCTTCCTTCCGAGTCTTCCTTGGGGATGGTGGCAGGGAACTGGCCATGAGCCCAGGACTGCAGGGCAGGGGGCAGCCCTAGGCCGGGAGGCAAGGGCTGTCAAGCTGGCTGCCCAGGCGTGACTCCCTGTGACCCTGGGTTCTTCTCCTACCTGATGCTAATCTGAGGTCAAATCAGTAACTGGTTCTAAAAACACTCTTAGCCTTCACCACGCTCTGCCCCTCCTCGCCTGACCTGTTTTGCCGAGCCTGGCTGGGATTTGTCTTTCTGCACGGGGCTGACTGGGCCTTAGGGAAACAGAGTTTGCCGGGCACAGCGTGAGGGATGCGCCTCTTGGGCCCTGCACCCCTCCCCCACCATCTGCTCTCGCTCTGGCCCAGAACAGAGCTTCTGGAAAGTTCCTGAAAGATCCAAGGCCTTGCGGCAATTAACCAGGGGAGGAGGACTGGGGCCTGCTGGCTCCTCTCATGCTTAACCCCTCCCAGGGGTTAAGCTGAGGCAGGGCCCCCTGGGCTGGGCTCTGGCCCCTCAGGCGGCCGAACCACACTTGGAGGTTTGAAGCTGGGGGAATCTCGGGGGAGGACACAGCCTGTCCCTTGGCAGGGGAGGTGTGGCCATCGCTCTGTCTCTGCCTGGGGGCATGAGAACTCTGAGCAGTGCTGGCCCCAGCTTTCTGGCCACCCCGTGCGTTTCTCCTCCTGCATCTGAGTGGCAGCCCAGCTCTTGTCCCAACTGGCCTCTGGCAGCTCATTCTCCAGGCTGCTCCTGGCTCTCTGGGTGCCCCTGGGCATGTCTGCCTGGCTTCCTAGGGCTTTGGGAAGGGCTGGACGGTGAGCCTGAACTGCCCTGGTTCTCCAGAGCTGCCCTGGGGCTAGGGAGGGCCTGGCCCTGATGGCAGCTCAGACCTCAAGTCCGGTCTGTGGCCTTGGGCCCAGGGCACAGAGGCCCCTCTGTCTCCCTGTGGCCTCCACTGCTTTCTGGGGTACACCCCGGCCATGCTGAGGGCCCTTGTTCTGCTGAAGCCCCTCTACCTGCCACATGGGTCCTCACTCACCCAAGCTTAACCCTTCTCAAATGCAACTAATTGTGTTTCCAAGTCTCTTGGGAATAAGGCTTCCCACTGCTGTCGGGATGGTACCAGGCCTTCCGTGCAGAAAGCGACAGCGAAGGTGACTTAGCTACCCCCGTCCAGAATCTCCAGAAGCTGCGCGCACCTTTCCATGGCCCCAATGCCTGTGAGGCTCACAGGCTGCGCCAGCCCCACCTGCTGATGTCTCCTAAGGGACACCCCCACCCCGGGCTCCTGGAGCTCAGGCCTGGGGTTTACAGCGGCTACGGGCTGCCCTTGTGGGACTGTTGGATGCTACCTGCCCGAGTGTGACAACAGGAGAGCACAGGGGAGGGAGGCCAGGTGATCTGGTCCCCATGGCCACTCCGCAGGGGGACACCCTGGCCAGCATGAGCCCTGGGTCTGCTCTGTCTGGCTGCCCTGCCCTCCTCACTGGCACATGGAGCCCAGAGCCCCCGACTGGGCAGACGCACAGGAGGGGAGGGTGCTGGGCGCTGCAGGCTCCAGAGCTCTGGGCAGTCCTGCCACCGTCACTCAGCCTGGTGAGGCAGGGCCAGCGGGAAACCCCAGATCCTCAGGCCCCGCCTGCTGGCCTTTGGAACAGGGCAGAGGTGAGACTGGAGGTCTGGGCACCACCCACAGGCTGACCCCTTGTTCCATGCCAGTACCTACGCTGGCTGCCCTTGAGGCTCCGCCCCCCACCACACTGGCAGGGCTCTTGCTGCTGCTGCGCTCCCCCAGGCCTGAATGCTGTAGCCTCTCAGTGCTGCCCCATGTGGGCCCCATCCCAGCCCTTGAGATGGGTCACCCAGTAGTGGGGTACAGGTTGGGGCCGCAAGGAAGGGAATTTAGGGGAAAGACTTTGTGGGCACAAGGCTTTGAGAGAGGTGGGTCTGTCCCTGCTCAAGGCTGCATTGCGGAAGGTGGGCACACAGGTGAGGCCCAGAGACGCATGGCCTTCCTCCGGGACTGGCTTCCCACCAGGCCCATCCGAACTCAGCCTCAGGAAGGAGAGGTGCTGAGAGGTTTAGCACAGGCGGCCGCAGGCTGGCGGGTGCCGAGGAGGCCGCTAGGAGGCTGGGACCGCAAGAGCCAGGGACGGGCAGTGGCCTGTGAGCTGGCCAGCCTCTGGTACCTCTGCACCCTACGCATCTCCCGCCTTTTGGAGGGCAGAGGTACTAAGGCAGGGAGAAGGCTCTGAGGCCCTGGGAGGCTGGGCTGGGGCTGCAGGAAGTGGAAGTGGTCTCTGCTGTTTTGGAGGCATGGGAATTGGTTTCCTGGTCCTGAAATGAGGGATGCTGGCCTCATGCCCCTCTGGCCAGGCCCCTGCGCTGAGTGCTGAGTGCCTGGGGTGGTGTTCAGACAACTCGTGGCCTCTGTCTGGGGACAGCAAAAAACAGCACGGGCACGTGCGGGGGGATGCTAAGTAAAACTCATGAAAAGGGAACTTTCCAAAGGGGCCCATGGAGCCCTCCCAGGTTTGCCAGACCAGCTCGCAGCTCCAGGTGGGCACCCCAGTGTCTCAGGGCCGTGGTCCGGCAGGCCACAGCCACGTCACCAGGTATGGCGCCGCCTGCTTCTCACTGTGGCTGAGACCCGTGTCTCAGGGCTGCTCCCTGCATGTCTTGGCGGCAGGACAGCTGGGAAACAGGCCACGCTCTCCTCCAGGGATCCCAGCTCTGCAGGAGCTATGCCAGCCATGCACATGGCAGCTGCCTGACCACTCAGGACACGGACAGCCATACGCCAGGTGAAAGGCCTCCCCCTCCTCCCTCCTCCCCTGGAGACCAGGCCCCTGGAGGTGTTCTCCGGAAATCTGGGCAATGACCCTCTGGATCCCTGGGTTTTGGGTTCCCCTGGAAGGGGAGGCAAAGGCCCCCACGCCTGCAGCAGGTGGGGGGATGTGTGGCACAGCAGCTTGGCACTCGGGGGGGGCACGGATGCCACGGGAGTGGGGAGTGGCTGCCTTGGACCCTGCTGTGTGGCTTGTCGCCCTCTGTGAATCGCTGGGCCTCCCTGTTTGACTCCAGCTATGCGGCACACGGGGCCAGGTTAGCATGATGGGGCGAAGTGGCCTCCCATCCGAAAGGAGGAAGAGGCCCAAGGCAGGTACGTGCCTCTGGGCCTGGCGCTCCACACTGTGGGGATGGGTGGATGGAGTTGGTCTGCAGGTTCCAGAACAAACGGGGCCGTGCCGTGGCAGGAGGAGGAGGGCAGCGTGGGTTGAAGAAACACCCAAGGCTGTGCAACAGCTACATCGCCAAATGCCTGCTCTCCTGGCAACACCTGCCCAAGTGAACTGGAGAAGATGCCCACATCAGCCCCTGGGCTGTAAGTCGGACAAATGTCTGCCCAAGACTGGACTCTGGGAGGGGCTAGCCACCCTCCTTCCTGCCTCAGCTGCTCTCAGCTCCCTACAGTCCCCTTGGGTGCCCTCAGGACAGATGCTTCCAGAACAGGCTCTTCTACAGAAAGGGGGTGGGCTCCAGGGCCCAGAGTCACAGCATGGACTAGGAGGCTTCGGGTCACTCTGCACACACCTCGGGATGAAAGTCCTGGTCAGAAAATGCATGAGACTTCCTCACGGACCCACCTGCTCCTGCGGCAGGCCTGGTCTCTATCCCCATTCCTCGTCCCACTTGCCTCCCTGCCTCTGTCCATGTGATGTTGGGGCAGAGAGGCTTCTCCGAGCTCACAGTCAGAGGCCACAGGCCACTGGCCCCTTGGCCAGGCTGCAGTCCTTGACTTTGGGCCACTCGGAGAGCAAGTGGCAGAGATGAGTGACCTGTGGCCACTCTGGCTGGCAGTGTGATGGCTTGCCTGGGTCCTGGGGTTTTACTGGGAGAGTGCCTGACCTGTGCTCCCACCCCTGAAAACGGGCTCCTCTGTGGACAGCCGGGCCCCTCAGGAAGCAAGTTCAACCCTGGTCATGGACCGGGCATAAAATTTGCACATTAGAGCAGGGTCTGTAGAAAGCCTAAAACAACAGTGTGAGTTTCAGGGAGAGATCTCTCCTGCTTGTGTTGACATGTGCGGTATCACATTGTCACTGGCTCTCAGTTCTAAACTAAAATAAACAGAGTAGAGCGTGTCATGGTGTCCAAGATACACACGGCAGGATTTTCATTCACAAAATATCTGGCTACGAGAGCTAAACGGAAATCCCTTCCGCTGTCCTCCCAAGTCACAGAGCAAACGCCTCGGTTCCCAGCAGTCGGCATCAGTTCTGGCGGAGGCAGTGACTGTGAACGTGACCAACGGGGCTGATTTGTCCTGAAATTTAGTTGGGATAGCTACAGTTTCCTTATTCTATGACCAGAGCGTGAAGCGTTTCACTGAAGATCTACGTCTCCAGGAGTGGTGCCCCAAAGGAAGCAGCCCCACTTTCTCCAGGAGAAAGACAGGTAACCCAGGGCGGGACAGGGCAGGGGGTGCATCTGTGTGAAGCCAGTGCACACTCACACTCCTGAAGCTGCGACGCTGCTTCCTTTAGGACAAAATGAAGTTCTTGGAGGAGGCCGATGAAGGCAAAATATGGGTAAGGTGAAACTTACACAAAGTCCTCCTACATCTTCATATCAAAACATGTTCAACATAAAACCTCCAAATGCCTACAGGGATCCAGGCACAGGGCTTCCTCAACAGGCGGGATACGCAGCCTCGTTCTATACAGGCCCACACAGGAAGCCTTGGGGGAGTCACTGAAGGAAGGCAGGGCAGCAAGGCACATGGAAATGAAACTGGCAGGGGAGCTGGGACGGCAGGGTTGAGGTGGCACTGAGGGGAGAGTGTGGCTTATACACCTGCAAGGGGCCTGCGAGGGGCCTGCGAGGTGTGAGGTTCTGTGAGCCCGGTGCGGGCTGGCCGACGCTACCACAGGACAGAATTGGAACGTGCAGCTTGTAAAACAGCAGAGGAAAACTTGATTTCTCCAGTGTAAAACAAGAATGTAGGAAAATGAAACAAAGGGAAAGTAAGTAATATGGAGATTAAGTTCCAGTAGACAAGCATTCAATGGATATTTATAGATGAGTAAACTGACGAATGAAAAACAAATTCTTAGATTGAATTTTAAAAAAAATCAAGATCTAACAATAAAAGAGCCACTTAAAAAGTAAAAATTGGAGAGATCCAAGATGGCCGATTAGCAACAGCTCAAGAATGTAGCTCCCAGTGAAAGCGCAGAGAACGAGTGGACGCCGCACTTTCGGACGAATTTTTGTTGCCCACAGACCGGGAGATTCCTGGCAGAGGAGCCACACGGGTCGCCAGCGAGACTCTTTTGGCCAGCACGGCTGTTTTGCCGGTGCCCCAGCGTGGCGCTTCCCGGTGCGGAGTATACGGGACGGATGGGCTCGGCTGGTCCCATCCCCACAAGGAAAACAGCAATTGGAAGCGCTGAGGACTGAGAGTTTCACAGCAAGCACAGTGAACCCAGGAAGGTCCGGCTCTGTGGGGAAGGGGCGTCCGCCAAAGGAAAACTAAGAAACAGAAAAACTTC
>CAUYQU010019784.1:0-10616 GCA_963574635.1 Cheracebus regulus
GATGTGGTGGCACATGCCTGTGGTCCTAGCCAGTCAGGAGGCTGAAATAAATAGTAGGATCACTTGAACCCAGGAGGTTTATTACCCCTCTCCACTCTGAGCATCAGTTGCCACTTTGCCATGGTTGACAGATACACCCAGCAGGCAGGGCAGCGGGAGCTGGTGAGGCCAGGCAGGGGGGCAAGGCTTCTTCCTTCCTTGTACTTGCTGGTTTCTCCGGCCGGAAATACCCCTCCCTTAGCCCAGTGGTTCAGTGGTTCTCAGGCCATTGTGTCCCCTAGGCGTTTTGGGTTGTGTCACCTTAGGATGGGCATGCTCCTAGCATCTTGTGGGTAGAGGCCAGAATTGCTGCTGAGCATCTTGCAGTGCACAGGACTGCCCCCACAGCTTTGCAAGGCTAGCTCCTTGTCATGCAGGTCTTGACCTAAATTGACCTTTGGGTATGTCCTGACCAACCAGCATAAGGTAGTTTTGTTTTTCTTGTTGCACTGTCACTCTATTATATTTTGTTTATTTGTTAGTCTTTTATCTACCCCATCTCCGCCCTACCTGCCCCCACATACAGTACACTAATGAGCAGGGCTGGGCCCGGTGGCTCACTCTTGAACCCCAGCACTTTGGGAGGCCAAGGTGGGCAGATCACCTGAGGTCAGGAGTTCAAGACCAGCCTGGCCAACATGGTGAAACCCCGTCTCTACTAAAAATACAAAAATTAGCCAGTCTGGTGGTGCATGTCTGTAATCCCAGCTACTCAGGAGGCTGAGGCAGGAGAATCGCTTGAACCTGGGAGGCGGAGGTTGTAGTGAATCGAGATCATGCCATTGCAGTCCAGCCTGGGTGACAGAGCAAGACTCCATCTCAAAAAACAAAACAAAACAAAACTAATGAACAATATAAATTCTAAAAAATTCCAAAAGTCTACAAAGATTAAGAGATCTGGTTCCTTCTCACTGCTGTATCCCCAGCTTTTTGCACAGTTCATGGGATCCAGTGAGAGGCAATCAATACTTGTTTCATCAATGAATGAAAGGGATTTAACTTGCTGTAGCAACTCACCTCACCCCTAACTCCCAGGGCAGGCCAGCTCCCTGTTCCTCTCAGGAGGCCTCTGGTCTCTTCCTGCCTCCCTAGCTGCTAACTGCATTGGAAGCAGTGAAACTCCTTGGGAGGGTATCCCCTGGGGGAAGCAGACCTGCAGGGCTGAAGGGAGTCTCTGGAGCATCACAATCCTGAGGAGTTGGGGAGAGGAAGGGCTCATGGGAAATAAATAAGCTAAAGGGGGAAGGGTGGGGTGGGGAGAGTCCATGTGTGGGAAAGAAAGAAATTAACATGTAAAAAAGAAAAAAACATGTATCAAGCATCCTTCTAGATTCAGGATATCACAATTTCATTTAATCCTGTTAATCTGAGATGAAGACACTGAAGTCTGGCAATTACTAATTTTCAGTAGATGATCAGGTGGTAATGATCATCTGGTACAATTAAGCACCATGTCTAAGGCCACACATGCCAGGAAGTGGCAGAGTTGAGACTTAAATCAAGGGCTGTGCGGTTCCAAAGCCCTTGCGGGGAAAGGGTGCGGTGAATTGCTGCAGCAAATTCAGTCGCTTTATCCAAGGAGCCATGTCGTGAAATCCTTTGGGGAAGCCAGATAAGATGGGTCCTGTCCTCAAAAGAGTTTCTAATCTGGTTTGTGAGACAGGCAGACACACAAATTAGTGTATTAAGGTCATAGTAGGTATGGCCTCTTGACCAACTTAAGGTACCAGTGCCACTTTGCTGTAATGAAATTAATTGGTCCAACACACACATACCCAAATTAGTAGGCAGTCCAGTTTCATATTCTCTCTCTCTCTCTCTGTGTCTCTCACTCTCTTGTTCTCTCTATCCCCTGAGGAGTCTACTAGGTCTGAATGGGTCAGTCCTAAATGAAAGACAGCCATGTGGTCATTACCACCTGATCGTCTACTGGAAATTGGTAATTGCAAGGACTGGACTGGTGGCCAGTCTTTTATAGTCCTATAGCTGATTTGTACCCATGGACAAAGCCATTATCCCAGAGGGAGTCCCAGTACATGCACAGGTGGTTTCAGCCTGAGGCATATACCACCAAACCTACTGTGACTAAAAATGGCCACAGCAATATTTCTAGTTCCACATATTCATGTAGAACCTTGCCACTCCTCCCACCAAAAGGTAAGAGTCGAATTCTCCTCCCTTTGAATATGTATTGGGCTGACTTGGCTGGGTGCAGTGGCTGACGCCCGTAATCCTAGCACTTTGGGAGGCTGAGGCGGATGGATCACCTGAGGTCAGGAGTCTGAGACCAGCCTGGCCCACATGGCAAAAACCCGTCTCCACTAAAAATAAAAAAATTAGGCCAGGCACGGTGGCTCATGCCTGTAATCCCAGCACTTTGGGAGGCCAAGGCGGGTGGATCATCTGAGGTTGGGAGTTCAAGACCAGCCTGACCAACATGGAGAAACCCTGTCTCTACTAAAAATACAAAAATTAGCCAGGTGTGGTGGTGCATGCCGGTAATCCCAGCTACTCGGGAGGCTGAGGCAGGAGAATTGCTTGAACCCGGGAGGTGGAGGTTGTAGTGAGCCAAGATCTCACCATTTCACTCCAGTCTGGGCAAGAAGAGCAAAACTCTGTCTCAAAAAAAAAAAAAAAAAAAAAATTAGCCGGGCGTGGTGGTATGTGGCTGTAATCCCAGCTAATCCCAATTAAGACAGTACTTAATTGTGCCAGACTTTAGTGTCTTCATCTCAGATTAACAGGATTAAATGAAATTATTATGTCCTGAATCTAGAAGGATGCTCACTACATGTTCGTTTCTTTCTTTCCTACACATGAAAGGGATTTAACTGGGATCCCAATTCCATCATGGCACAGCAGCAGGGACAGGTTCTTACTGCTTATAATGTCTTGGCTGGAAGATTTGAAGGCTGGGGGCTTATCACTAGAAGGCTCACTCCATCACAGAGCTGCTGGGTGATGCCACCTGTCTGTCAGTGAACACCCACACAAGGCCTCCCCATGGGGCCTGCGTTTGCTCACAGAACAGTGGTTGGATTCTGAGGGTGACAATGAGAGATAACCGGGTGGAAGGTTAGGACCTAACCTCAGAAGCCATCCACTATCACTTCTGCTGCATCCAGTTCATTGTGGGGGAAGTCACTAAGGACAGCCCATATTCTTTTTGTTTGATTTTTGAGATGGAGTCTCTCTCTGTCACCCAGGCTGGAATTCAGTGGCGTGATCTCAGTTCACTGCAACCTCTGCCTCCCGGGTTCGAGCGATTCTCCTGCCTCCGCCTCCCAACTCCCAAGTAGCTGAGATTACAAGTATGTGCCACTATGCCCGGCTAATTCTTGTGTTTTTAGTAGAGACGGGGTTTCACCATGTTGGCCAGGCTGGTCTCGATCTGCATGCCTCAGCCTCCCAAAGTGCTGGGATTCCAGGTGTGAGCCACTGTGCCCAGCCTGTGCAATCATTCTGCTGTGTTGAGAAACGTTAAGTTTATGAATATTGAGAAATGCTGAGTGTATGATAGAATATATCGTTTGCTGGCAAGAACAATGGCAAGGAAAACCTAGCCACCCCACCCCCAAGTAGAAAACTACTTGGGACGTTCCAAAGTGGCAGGACAATGTATATACACCGGTTAAAACAATTCTTTAAAATATCTGCCCCTGCCCCTGTGGCTCCCTCCTGGAGAATATTTTTTAGTTTGTCTGTGATCAGTGGTAAGCGGGCACCAGCTGCCTACTTGGCGTGTTTTGTGTTATGGGAAAATACCGACCATCTGTTTGTTAGTAATGATCACCTATTCAGAGAGAATAAATGTGTGGGTCAGCGTCTGCTTGAGGCCTTCAGCCTGGAATGCGGTCAGCCCTTTAGGCTCTCAGCGTGGAAGGTGCTGGCCCCTTGATAGCCCCACTTTGTTGTTCTCTCTGGGTTTCTGCCTGTCAGTTCCTTTGGTGCTGCCGGGTGGGGGTCTCTACGGCCAAGCTGGTTCTGGTATTGATGCCTCCTAGGGAGAGTTCATCTGCTTCTCTTCTGTTCTGACATGGCGTCTGTCATCTTATATTAAAGCTAGCTGCTTGTGTCACCTCCTAGGCCGACTGTGAGCTCCCTTTGTTGGTGTTGAGACGGAGTTTCGCTCTTCTTGCCCAGGCTGGAGTGCAGTGGCGTGCTCTCGGCTCACCGCAACCTCCGCCTCCCAGGTTCAAGCGATTCTCCTGTCTCAGCCTCCCGAGTAGCTGGGACTACAGGCACCCGCCACCACACCCAGCTCATTTTTTGTATTTTCAGTAGAGACAGGGTTTCACCATGTTGGCCAGGATGGTCTTGATCTCTTGACCTCGTGATCTACCTGCCTTGGCCTCACAAAGTGCTGGGATTACAGGCGTGTGCCACCATGCCTGGCCTGTGAGCTCTCTTAAAGGCTGGTCCACATTATATACCTCTCTTCAGTAGCAACTAATATGTGGCAGAGGTAACAGCATCACTGCACAAACCAGAGAATCAAAATTCAGATCTCCTGTACAGAAGATATTTTTCAATAGCCTTGTTTATGTATATATGTACATAAGTGTGTATGTATTTTTTAAAAACAATTCATAAGCTGGGTACAGTGGCTCATGTGTGTAATCCCAGCACTTTGGGCGGCCAAGGCAAGTGGATCACTTGAGCCCAGGAGTTTGAGACCAGCCAGGGCAACACAGCGAGGTCCTGTCTCTACAAAAAATTAAAAAAGATCAGCCAGGTGCACTGGTGCACGCCTATAGTCCCAGCTACTTAGAAAGCTGATATGCGAGGATCACTTGAGCCCGGGAGTTTGAGGTTACAGTGAGCCATGATCGTGCCACTGCACTCCAGCCTGGGCGACAGAGCAAGACACCGTCTCAAAAAAAAAAAAATGTAGGAAGATGAGAGAGTTCTGGAGATGGATGATGGTGATGTTTGCACAATAATGTGATGTACTTAATGCCATTGAACTGCATACTTAAAAGTGAATAAAATGAGAAATTTTATGTTATATGAATTTTGCCACATAAAAAAGCAAACCAGGCCAGGTGCGGGTGGCTCATGCCTGTAATCCCAGCACTTTGGGAGGCTGAGGTGGGTGGATCAATTGAGGTTAGTAGTTCCAGACCAGCCTGGCCAACATGGTGAAACCCCATCTCTACTAAAAATACAAAAAATTGCACGGTCTCACACCTATAATCCCAGCTCTTTGGGAGGCCAAGGTAGGTGGATCACTTGAGGTCAGAAGTTCGAGACCAGCCTGACCAACATGGTGAAACCTTGTCTCTACTAAAAATACCAAATTAGCCAGGCGTGGTGGCACAGTCCTGTAACCCCAGCTACTCAGGAGGCTGAGGCAAGAGAATCGCTTGAACCTGGGAGGTGGAGGGTCCAGTGAACTGAGATCGCACCATTGCACTCCAGCCTGGGGCAACAAGAGCAAAACTGTCTCAGAAAAAAAGAAAATTAGCCAGGTGTGGCGGTGCACGCCTGTAGTCTTAGCTACTCAGGAGGCCGAGGTGGGAGGATCTTTTGAACCCAAGAAGCAGAGGCTGCAGTGAGACGAGATCACACCACTGCACTCCAGCCTGAGTGACAGAGCAAGACTCTGTCTCAAATAAATACATTTTAAAAAGCAAACCCCAATTCCTATATAATCTGTGATTTCTGAGTATCACCAAGCAGCTATGAGATCCACACCAGAAACAGCCCTGCAAGAAGCTGTAGAGAGGCCTTCTATCTGGTTTCCTCTCTTCCTTGGGAGACTTCCATGAAAACGAGAGAAGGCATGTGCACAGCACGTGAACTACTTCGCTTTTCCATCACGTGCTACTCAGAGCCTTCTGGCTGAAAGTTAAGCCTGCAGTCCTCCTTTTTTTCTTTTTTTTTGAAACAGAGTCTCATTCTGTTTCCCAGGCTGGAGTGCAGTGGCTCAATCTCGGCGCACTGCAACCTCTACCTCCTTGGTTCAAGTGATTCTCCTGCCTCAGCCTCCCAAGTAGCTGGAACCACAGGCAGGTGCCTGCACGTCTGCCTAATTTCTGTATTTTTACTGGAGATGGGGCAGGTGGATCTCCTGGATGTCAGGAGTTCAAGACCATTTTGGTCACCACAGTAAAACCCCATCTTTATGAAAAATACAAAAAAATTAGCTGGGCATGGTATCACGTGCCTGTAATTCTATCTACTCAGGAGGCTGAGGCAGGAGAATCGCTTGAACCCAGGAGGCGGAGGTTGCAATGAGTCGAGATCACACCACTGCCCTCCAGCCTGGGCAACGAGCAAGACCCTGTCTCAAAAAACAAAACCCAAAGACCAAACAAACAAAAAACAGGTGTTCTGAATTATACACTTGGAGAATGTGTATGTGCCTACCCATCTCTCCAGGTTAAGAGTATTAGCCATTCATTGTCTTACTATGAATTAGTTTAATCAGATCATAAGGGGGTGTCGGACAATTTTGCCATACAAAGTCAGGCCTAGAGTGAGGGAGGCAGATGGGCAAGAGAATTTTTTTTTTTTTTTTTTTTTTTTTTTAATGCAGAGTCTCGCTCCATTGCCCAGGCTGGAGTGCAGTGGCACGATCTCGGCTCACTACAACCTTCACCTCCCAGGTTCAAGCAATTCTCCTGCCTCAGCCTCTCAAGTAACTGGGATTACAGGCCCCTGCCACCATGCCCAGCTAATTTTTTTTTTTAGTAGAGATGGAGTTTCACCATGTTAGCCAGCCTAGTCTCGAACCCCTGACCTCAGGTGATCCACCCTCCTCAGCCACCCAAAGTACTGGGATTACAGGCATGAGCCACGGTGCCTGGCCGGCAAGGGGAATCTTTTTATTTTTATTTTTTGAAAAGCAACATGATTGTGAAAGGGAAATCTTTAGGAAGCACCATGGCACTGTACTGGCTCCTAAAAGCAGGGAAGAGGAGTCAGGAGCTGTGAGGATGCCTTCACAGTTATACAGGAAAGGACTCTTCATAGACTGAGTTTGATGCCTTGAGGAGGGGAAGGGGAGAGGGACTGTGAGGTCTGAGACCCCTCCGTTAGTTCTGTGTTTTTTGAGACCACAGCTGTATCAGTTAGAATTGGGTTCAGAGATGAGTAATAGAACCTTAAAACTCATGGCAAAAAGACAGAATTTATTTCTCAAATAAAAGGAGTTTATACATAAGCAATCCAGTGCTAGTATGACAGCTCCAGGGACATAAGGGACCCAGGCTTGTTTCAGAAGCTTTTCACACTGCCATTCCTGGGGTATAGTCTTCATCTTTAAGGTCTAAAATAGTTGCTGGAGCTCCAGCCATCACATCATAGTTCCAAGTAGCAGAATAGAATAAAAGAGGAAGGAGTACATGGCAGCCACCTCCCTTCCAAGACTTCCCGAAAGTTCCACCCAATACTTCGGCTTACTCATTGACTATAACTTAACCTGGCTACAGTGGAGTCTGAAAAATGTAGTCTTTCAGCTGGGAAGCAATATGCTAAGTGAAAAACCGGGATTCTTTTAATCTGAGAGAGAATTAGAGAGCAGAGATTTGGTAGCCAGCTAAAGCCTTTACCACAACAGCCTGGTTTTTAGCCTGGCTAGGTGGCTCATGCTTGTAAACCCAACACTTTGTAGGGGCAGTTCACTAGAGGTCAGTAGTTCAAGACCAGCCTGGCCAACATGGTGAAACTCCATCTCTACAAAAAATGCAAAAATAGCTGAGCATGGTGGCAGGTGCCTGTAATCCCAGTTATTTGGGAGGCTGAGGCAGGAGACTTGCTTGAACCTGGGAGGTGAAGGTTGTAGTGAGCCGAGATCGTGCCACTGCACTCCAGCCTGGGCAACAGAGCAAGACTCCATCTCAAAAAAAAAAAAAAGAAAGAAATTATTATACAAAGGAATATAGGTATAGGTGTCATCTCTGCCTTCCATTGTCATAAATTCTCATTTTACCCTGCAGTTGGGTTAAACCTGCAAGACTATTTTTACAGGTTTTACACATTTCCCAAATTTGGGACTGCCCACACTTTATCAGTACTGCTCCTGAGGCCTCTTACTCCAACTCTACGCATGTCCTTAAAACAGCTGTGACCCCACTAGAAGAGAGAAAATGTGGGTCATATCTTGTTGGGGAAGAGAGGAGGTCATGACATTTTAGCCAGCACTGAGAACCCATAAAATATGGAATGCGGTGTGAATATCTATTGTTTCAAACTGAAGGGAGCTGTTTCCCTGAAAGGGAAAAATTTCGATTTAGTGCTAAGAATAGAGCAAGAGAAACATTGGCTCAGTGCCTTCAGCTGAGAAATGAATTTCATTAGAGTCACATTTATTGTCGATTGTTCCCATTGGTCGTTCTGATTGAGCTGAGATCTGATTTTCACTTCAATTCTCACAGTTGGCATTATTACTTCCCTTTGTGTAACTTTTGGGAAGAAATTCAATATGAATCAAGATTTTGTTTTTAGAGAGATTTTTTTTTTAATACAATGAGAACAGACTTAGATCAAAATACTTACATCACAATGGAAGATCTTTTAGGAGTACTATTGCGTCCTCTGCCTTTCATTGTTTCATAATCTGCGATTGCACGTCTCTTCCCGTCCCTAATTTAGAGCCGGGTGCACCTGCTGCTTAAACCCTTCAACATCCTTTAGCTCAGGCTTCCTCTTTTTGAATTTTTTTTCATGGTATTTGCAAACCTGAGATTTATTACTGGCTGCTTCCCAGTCAAGGGAACATGCATATCCCTCAGACTTCAGGGGAACATCCCATTTCATGATTCCCAGTCTTTCTTGTTCTTATTGGCTGAGTTTGGATCTTTAATCTTCCCAGAGATTCTGTGAGTGGTCAGATACAGACTTCCAAAATTTTCTTTCTTTGAGTTACGTAGATTCTGTTTCTCATGTTTGAAACCAAGATTTTTTTTTCTTTTTGAGAAGGAGTTTTGCTCTTGTTGCCCAGGCTAGAGTGCAATGGTGCAATCTGGGCTCACCACAACCTCCGCCTCCCGGGTTCAAGTGATTCTCCTGCCTCAGCCTCCCAAGCTGCTGGGATTACCGGCATGCACCACCACGCCTGGCTAATTTTGTATTTTTAGTAGAGACAGGGTTTCTCCATGTTGGTCACGCTGGTCTCGAACTCCTGGCCTCAGGTGATCCACCTGCCTTGGCCTCCCGAAGTGCTGGGATTACAGGTGTGAGCCACCGTGCTTGGCCTCAAGATTTTTTTTTAATGTGGTAAAAAACACATAAAGTGTACCATCTTAACCATTTTAAGGTATATCTTTCAGTAGGCTTAACTATATACAAATCATTGTCAGATCTCCAGAACTTTTTCATCTCGTAAAACTGAAACTCTGTACCTATTAAATAACTCCCCGTTTCTCCCTCCCTCCAACTCCTGGCAACCACTATTCTAAACTCTGTGTCTACAAAATTGTCTACTCTAGATACCTCACATAAGTGGAATCAGACAGCATTTGTCTTTTTGTGACTGGCTTATTTCCCTTGGCATAATGTCCTCAAGGTATATCCATGTTATAGCATGTGACAAGATTTCCTTTTTTATTTATTTATTTTTAGACGAAGTTTCGCTCTGTCACCCGGACTGGAGTGCAGTGGTGTGATCTCAGCTCACTACAACCTCCGCCTCCCGGGTTCAAGCTATTCTCCCGCCTCAGCCTCCTGAGTAGCTGGGACTACAGGTGCGCACCACCACACCCAGCTCATTTTTGTATTTTTAGTAGAGACGGGGTTTCACTGTGTTGGCAAGGATGGTCTCTATCTCCTGACCTTGTGATCTACCTGCCTTGGCCTCCCAAAGTGCTAGGTTTACAGCTGTGAGCCGCTGCACCCAGTCTCCTTTTTTACTTTTTGTAGACATGGGGTCTCACCATGTTGCTCAAGCTAGTCTTGAACTCCTGGACTCAAGCAATCCTCCCACCTTTGCCTCCCAAAATGTTAGGATTACAGGTGTGAGCTACTATGCCTAGCCAGGATTTCCTTTTGAAGGTAGAATAATATTCCATTGTATGGAGAGTACCACATTTTGTTTATTCATTCATTCGTCAATCGACATTTGGTTTGGTCCCCCCTCTTGGCTGTTGTGAAAATGCTGCTATGAACATAGGTGTGCAAGTATCTCTTCCAGATCCCGCTTTCCGTTCTTTTGGCTATATACCCAGAAGTGGGATTCCTGGATCAGATGCTAATTCTATTTTATTACTTTGATCCAGGGTCTTGCTTTGTTGCCCAGGCTGGAGTTCAGTGATGCAATCTTGGCTCACTGTAGCCTTGAACTCCTGGGCTCAAGTGATCCTCCCACCTTAGCCTCCTGAGTAACTGAGACCACAGGTGTGCACCACCACACCTGCCTAATTGTTTAATTTTTTTTATAGAGTCCCACTATGTTGCCTAGGCTGGTCTTGAATCCCTGACTGTAAGGCCGGTTGCCTGGCTGGAAGCTCAGACGCACCACCCCCCTCCTTTTCTTTCCTTCCTTTTAAAAGCCCCGAGCAAGCTCAGACATGCTCAGGCATGTTCCCTTCTCCCTTGCTCGCACAGCCTGGTCTTCCCTTAAAGAGCCCAGTATG